>JBBPBX010022311.1:0-41539 GCA_038048925.1 Garcialebias charrua
ACATATCTCACATAGCATTCATTCTTCTTGGGAGAACAGTGAGCATCAAATTTACTCAGCACAACATCCAACTTTTCTTTGTCTTCTTCTTCATCAAACACAAAAGTGTTGTAGACATCCAAAGCCTGTGCTCCTGCTATGGTCAGCAACATGGCTACCTTTCTGGCATCCAGCTTTGTCACCAAACCCATTGCAGTGACATATAGTTGAAAACGTTGTTTGAAGGCACGCCAATTTTCATCCATGTTTCCCCATCAGCTTCAAGCTCTCCGGTGGTTTCAGGTCCATGGCTGCCACTCAGTTCACTCCTGACACCATGTTATATTTGTGTTTGAAATTAACCAGACGTTGTGTATCTTCCAGACACTTTTATTATAGTATCTTTTGTGAAGCTGCTCACACAGGTTGCTCTCATTAATTATCTACTTCTGTTGTTCTCTTCTTTATATTTATGCATTCACATAAACTCATGCTTGCCATCTAGTGGACAAACATAATTAATTCAATCATTACACTAAGGTTTTTTTAAATACTAGTGATCATGAAAATAGCACCCCCTTCATTGCCGGAAAGCAATAGCATCACTTCCGGAACTGACAGTGGTCCGTCTGCAGGCTGCAGTGATCATGGAAATAGCGACCCCTTCATTTCCGGAATGCAATAGCACCCCTTCCGGGACTGACACCGGTCCGTGCTGCAGGCTGCAGCGAGGTGTACTTGTTTGGTATAACACCGGCAGTTTGCGAGCTACCATTTGATAAAAAACACCCCTGAAAGTTCACCGTTGGTTGAGTCCAACCCAGGAGCGAAGCATGGTTATTTTCCAAAACATCAGGTGATGGAGCAGCGCGGAGTCCAAACTGCTAATTAGCAATAAAAATGGATAGGAAGAGGCCAGGTGGAGCTGAAAAAGTCAGGTTGAAGAAAAGAAAGGCGTTACAGGAGGAAGCTGCCAAATGTGCAAAGCTTACAGACATTTTTTCAAAGAGACAGACAGAAGAAGCAACAGGTAATGATATAAATTAAAAACTAGCATAATAAATTAAGCTAATGTCACAACGTTGTACTATGTCACTAAACATGCATGAAAGTCAAGTGGGACCTAAACTGACATAGCCTAATTAGAAATAAAAGCAGAAATATATAAATTGACCAATAAATAAACAAACGTCAAAGGACAATTTAAATTAAAAGAGAACTTTATCTCATGTTTTAAAAATTAATTCACCATCATGGGTTTTTTCCAGCTTAGTTCCAACAAATTATATATTTTAATTCATAATTTTACATTTTACTGTGCTTAAAATACCGGTAGGCCTATATATTTTTTGTTTTTACTTTTACTCTTAGATGACTTGTGTTATGTAATTAAATTTAATTATTTTTTATTTTCCACACAAGTCCTTATTTACGTAATGAGGCAGAAATGCATGAGGTGAAGTGAAAACAGGAGACAGAAAAATGTTAAAGCAACACATTTAATAGTCAAAAATAAACTCATGCATATGCATACATATTGCAACCAATGTCAAACTTGTCTCTGATTTTGCTTGTCTTGACCCTAAAAACTTTTCAGAGATAAGGCTTAAGATACAAGATACAAGATACAAGATACAAGAAGGTTTATTAACATTGCATCAATTTTCACCAATACAACGTAAATATGTAGTTACAGTCATCCAGGAGAGAGAACGAGTGCAAAAAGCTGCAGCTCAACAAAGCACATGACATATTTATCAACACATGATATGTTTATCAACACATGATATGCTTATAGCGCGGCCGCTCTCATCTGTCCCCAGATGAAGGTCAAAAGCAGGAAAACAGGCAAAGACACGGGGTTTTACAGCATTGATATTAAAAAAAGATGAATCACATTTTGTCTTCAAGACACCGCGTGATCCAGTAAAAACCATATCAAAAAGCACATTTAGTTACAATAACAAATTGAGAGACGGCAGGCAAGGAGATAGAGTCTGTGAGTAATTTCAGACAAACACAAAGTTCAGCAGATGTGCAGCTGGGCGTTATCTGAGGCTGCACAGAAATCTCTGGGGGGGGGGGCAGCAGGTCTCTTCAGCTCCACACTCCCAGGAGAATGGCTTCCGACAGCCTTCTTTTCAAGGACATGTACAGAAGCCAGATAATATTCTTGTTTGTTATCCAATAGACCACAGTGTTCTTTTCCACTGCCGCCATCAAGTCTGTGGTGCTGTTTCATGGCCGAAAAAAATCCAAGTAATATGTGGTTCCGCTCCGCTCCGCTCTATGAACTCCCATCTGTCCCTTGATTGATCCGGGGTGGCTGTAAACAAGTCCCAAAACGCACAGCAGGTCCGCGGTGATCCACCACCGCTCCAAGCGAGCGATTGAGCTCATACAACAGCTGGGATGAGGAGCTCACGGCCCGGTTCAGAGAATTTTGCTGATCAGGTAGTGCCGACAGCGCGCTGATAGCTGCCGAAGCCTCCCTCAGTTTCCAGTAACAAACAACTCCGCTTACGCCAAAAAACAGAGCAGTTGCTACCAATAATCCAATAATCCACAAATCCTCCACGTCTTCGACACTTAAGACGGTCAGACACATGGGCTGCCACTGACCCCACGAGTCCAGCACGTATCCAGCCGCGTGTGTGTCGGAGGGACAGACAGCTTCTCCTGGCACGGTCCGCTTCGTGGAAAAAATAAGGACTCAAGAGCTCAGCACTTCAAGAAATAAGCAAAAATCTGCTTAGATTTGATGAGAGAGCCCACAGTGAGTACTTTACACACACAGCTGTCCAGTCTAGCATCCCAGTGGGATAGGCTCAAAAAGTCCCCTCTGGAAGAGTCCACTGTCAGGATAGGTACTGAGATGGAACAGGGTGGCAGGAGGGCTCAGTTGAACCAGAGATTGAACTTGAAAGCAGGGCTTGTTCTTCTTGCAGAAACTGTGTTATCTGTGTTTACCTTATATTGACACAGTATAACCTTTTCACAGATTATGTACATATAACCCAGTTATAGGGCTGGCATACAAATATTTGTTGACCCTTTCATTGTCTCAGGTTGCATGTGAAAGAAGCTTCTCTACTCTCAAGTTCATCAAGAATAGACTACGAAGCACACTTAACCAGGAGCATTTGGAGGCATTTATGCTGATGTCCACAGAGAAAGAACTTCTTATGTCCATTGACAATGACAAAGTAACAAATATGGTGGCAGAAACTAGTGCACTTCTTAGGCGCTTACTGATGCTGTAGATCACATGTCAAACTCGAGGCCCATGGGCCAAATCTGGTCTCATTGACATTTTATCTGGCCTCAAATTTAATATTTTGAATGTAAAATAGTTTTATGGTTTATCTTTTTGTCACTGTATTTAGTGCAAACTTCTCATGACAGCTGGCCAACGTTCAAGCCAACAAAATTACGTTTTGAGTTTTTCAGTAATCTTTGAGTCTGATATGGAAAGAGCAACAAAGAATTGACTTATCTTTTTCTGTTTTTTAAGTCAACTAATTTAGTTTTTTCCCCACCTGATTTGCTGAATTGTAACAAAATGTAACAAAAAATTATAACTAAAAAAAAAGTTGTTGATTGTATTGCAATTAAAAAAAATTATATGCTACATTTTTGCCTAATATTTAAAAAATGTGAAAAAATGGGCCACTCTTGGCCATTAAACTCCCAGGCTGAAAAGTTGTCCCACTCCACCCCTGTCTGTTACCCACCCACACCCCCATTGAAACAGTGTCAACTCACACACAGCTCAAATTAAATAAACCAAAAATCAACTCTAAACATCAATCATAAAAATCTTATTAAAATAAACAGTTACTTTACCAGAACAAAAGAATGAAATCATTAAATGTTTTATGCAAGCAGTGAAGCAAGAGTTTTTAAAATAAAAATGATTTATTTTAAAACAATGACAAAGAAAAATGCTGACAGGGCAGCAAAACTTACTCTGACAAAAGGAACAAGACATCAGAGAAAGCAGGAGGACCAGGACGTCTGAGTGGAATCAGAACAATGACCGGACAAGGAGTGAAGGAGAGAGAAGGCTTTTTATAAGGGAGAGTGAGTAAATGAGTGCAGCTTGGCAGGTGGCTGATGAGAACAGGTGAAAGTGATTAAGACTGAGGACTGGAGAAGCAGACTGAGGAGTGAAATAAGAAACAGTATGACAGGAACAGAGCCTGTCATACAGGAGCAGAGCCCTGCTCCTGTCAATATTATTGTTAGTACAGTATTTTGTGAATGTAATAATATTACTGTATTTATGCCCACCAGAGAAATGACAGCAAATGTTAGCTACCGGTGTTCAGCCGGTAGTGACTGTTAGCTGAGATTTGATGACAGGAATATGTTTCAAACAGGCCTACTCACATTTTCAGTAGCTTTGGTTAATTATCATTATCAACAACTATTAATCAAATTTGGAGTTTTATGTTCTTTGAAATATGAAGATCAAAAATAGTGAGTGTAACGTTTTTCTGAATGCTCAGCTTCAGAAGGCAATTAGGCTCCTTGTTTCAACTGTTGCCTTTTTATTTTTGCTTTGTTATAACAGTTATGTGCAGATCAGCCAGTACAAAATAACTTAAATGAACTCACTAAATCACAGTACAGTATATGAATAAAATAACATGGACCTCATTCGGACAATGTTTTTGTGTACACACTCCCAAATGTCACGTTTTTGTTTTAAAGGTTTCCAAAAGAAAGAGATGAGGAAGAGGTGGGAAATAGCTTTGAGGAGGGATGGATTCACTGCAAGTGATTCATCTGTTGTATGCAGTGAGCATTTCAAAACGGAGGATTTTGACAAAACTGGTCAGATTGTCAGACAGCTGATGTGATACCATCAAATTTCAGCTTCCCAGTTCACCTTCAAAGAGTAGGTGCATTATTATAAGTTCATTAGCATTCATAAATGTACATAATCAGACCTAGCAGACACAAACGTATTGTGAGGGTCTGCTGGGAACGTCTGGCAGAGTCTCCCGTAAGACGGAGCTTTAACTCCCACCTCCGGGAGAGCTTTGAACACGTTCCGAGGGAGGCGGGGGACATTGAGTCCGAGTGGGCCATGTTCCGCGCCTCTATTGTCGAGGCAGCTTATCGGAGCTGTGGCCGCAAGGTTGTTGGTGCCTGTCGTGGTGGCAACCCTCGAACCCGGTGGTGGACACCGGCAGTGAGGGATGCTGTCAGGCTGAAGAAGGAGTCCTATTGGGCCTTTTTGGCCTGTGGGACCCCGGAAGCAGCTGATAGGTACCGGCAGTCCAAGCGGCATGCGGCTCGGGTGGTTGCTGAGGCAAAAACTCGGGCGTGGGAGGAGTTCGGAGAGGCCATGGAGAATGACTTCCGTACGGCTTCGAGGCGATTCTGGTCCACCATCCGGCGTCTCAGGGGGGGAAAGCGGTACGCGACCAACACCATTTATAGTGGGGGTGGCGTGCTGTTGACCTCAACTCGGGATGTTGTGAGTCGGTGGGCGGAATACTTCAAAGACCTCCTCAATCCTACTGGCACGTCTTCCACTGAGGAAGCGGAGCCTGGGGACTTTGGGTCGGGCTCTCCAATCTCTGGTGCTGAGGTCACAGAGGTGGTTAAAAAGCTCCGCGGTGGCAGGCTCCAGGGGTGGATGAGATTCGCCCTGAGTTCCTTAGGGCTCTGGATGTTGTGGGGTTGTGTTGGCTTACGCGACTCTGCAATATCGCGTGGACATCTGGGGCAGTTCTCTTGGATTGGCAGACTGGGGTGGTGGTTCCCTATTCAAAAAGGGGGGCCGTAAGGTGTGTTCCAACTATCCACAGTATTCTTGGGGGTGCCACTGTAGAAGCGAATGTGCATTGTACTTCCTGTCCGACACCGGAAGTGCCTGTATTCCATAGGCGGAGTATGGATCGCGGGTGTTTTTGAAAGTTATTTTCATTCATTTTATCGGAGCAAACACAGCTTTTGTTTAAACGGAACGTTTACTGAAATGTCCTACCGGGGTTCAGGTACCTGCTGTGCTGTTCGCGGCTGCACCAACAACCGGACCAAGCTAAATCTTTGGCTAAAACAACAGTGTTTTCAACACGGACCCAAAACAAAGAAAGAGTGTTCCTGCATCCTACTCTATGGCTGTGTCTGCGCGATCAGGTAACATCTGTAATTTCTTTTTATTCAGGGAGGGTTTATTAATGAGAGTTTTGGATGATTTACTGTCTTAAAATGATATATGTCAGGCGCGACCGGTACTTTTAGCCGAGATAGCTGCTAACAAACCTTAGCCGAGAGGCCGGAGCAAACGCGTTCGCTATTTATGTAGTTTTAAATTATGTCAGCGCGATCAGGTCACATCTGTTATTTCTTTTTATTCGGGGAGGGATATTAATGAGAGTTTTGGAAGATTTACTGTCTTAAAACGATAGATCTCAGATGCGACCGGTATTTTTAGCCGGGATAGCTGCTAACAAACCTTAGCCGAGAGGCCGGAGCAAACGCGTTCGCTATATATGTATTTTTAAATTATGTCTGCGCGATCAGGTAACATCTTTTTATTCGGGGAGGGTTTATTAATGAGAGTTTTGGAAGATTTACTGTCTTAAAACGATAGATCTCAGGCGCGACCGTGACTTTTAGCCGAGTTAGCTGCTAATAAACCTTAGCCGAGAGGCCGGAGCAAACGCGTTCGCTATTTATGTATTTTTAAATTATGTCTGCGCGATCAGGTAACATCTGTAATTTCTTTTTATTTGTCCCTCCTCTTTTAACAAAACGAGTGGTGTTCCCACATTTTTAATGAACGAAAACAACAAAGTTTGGACTGTCTTCAACTGTATTACTCGCATGTAAACAAACGGTGTTTCCGGTCAACCGGAAGTCGTGTGCACATTTCGCGCAAAGCATCATGGGACGTAGGAATACTGTGGATAGGGGGATCACACTCTTAAGCCTCCCTGGTAAGGTCTATTCAGGGGTTCTGGAGAGGAGGGTCCATCGGATAGTCGAACCTCGGATTCAGGAGGAGCAGTGTGGTTTTCGTCCTGGTCGTGGAACACTGGACCAGCTCTACACCCTCAGCAGGGTCCTGGAGGGTGTGGGAGTTTGCCCAACCAGTTTACATGTGCTTTGTGGACTTGGAGAAGGCATTCGACCGCGTCCCTCGGGGGGTTCTGTGGGGGTACTCCGGGAGTATGGGGTACCAGGCCCTTTGATATGGGCTGTTAGGTCCCTGTACGACCGGTGTCAGAGCTTGGTCCGCATCGCCGGCAGTAAGTCAGGCTCGTTTCCAGTGAGAGTTGGACTCCGCCAAGGTTGCCCTTTGTCACCGATTCTGTTCATAACTTTTATGGACAGAATTTCTAGGCGCAGCCAAGGTGTTGAGAGGATCCGTTTTGGTGGCCTTAGAATCACTTCTCTGTTTTTTGCAGATGATGTGGTCCTATTGGCTTCATCAGATCGTGATCTACAGCTTTCACTGGAGCGGTTTGCAGCCGAGTGTGATGCGGCCGGGATGAGGATCAGTTCCTCCAAATCCGAGGCCATGGTCTTGAGCCGGAAAAGGGTAGCATGCCCTCTCCGGGTCGGGGAGGAGGTCCTGCCCCAAGTGGAGGAGTTTAAGTATCTCGGGTCTTGTTCACGAATGAGGGAAAACTGGAGCGTGAGATCGATAGGCGGATAGGTGCAGCGTCCGCAGTGAAGCGGGCGCTGTACCGGTCTGTCATGGTGAAGAGAGAGCTGAGTCAAAAGGCAAAGCTCTCAATTTACCGATCGATCTACGTTCCCACCCTCATCTATGGTCATGAGCTTTGGGTTATGACCGAAAGAACGAGATCTCGGATACAAGCGGCTGAAATGAGTTTTCTCCGCAGGGTGTCTGGACTCTCCCTTAGAGATAGGGTGAGAAGCTCAGTCATCCGGGAGGGACTCGGAGTAGAGCCGCTGCTTCTCCACATCGAGAGGAGCCAGTTGAGGTGGCTCGGGCATCTGGTTAGGATGCCTCCTGGACGCCTCCCTGGTGAGGTGTTCCGGGCATGTCCCACCGGGAGGAGACCCAGAGGAAGACCCAGGACACGCTGGAGGGACTATGTTTCTCGGCTGGCCTGGGAACGCCTTGGGATTCCCCCAGAGGAGCTGCTCCATGTGGCTGGGGAGAGGGAAGTCTGGGCCTCCCTACTTAGGCTGCTACCCCCGCGACCCGACCCCGGATAAGCGGAAGAAAATGGATGGATGGATGAAAGGTTTACCAAAACAGTTTTCTTTATTTACCTAAACAATTCAAGGTCAAGGTTTTTTTATTTTCATTCGCATCACATGTAGTACATGTGGTGGAATGAAATTGTGTGCACATTAATTCAAGTAATTTGAAATCAAATTTGAAGATTAAGAATAATCTACAATTTAAGGTTGACTAAATTTGTGCACTGTTCTGAAGTGGAATATTTTTGTAACCTGATGCATGCTCAGTAATCAGGTAGAAAAATAAGTAAGTCAGGTCCTCTTGAAGGATTAAAAAATACAAAATTAAAACAAAATTGTTGTACTGTTTCATCTTTTGTCCAAAAAACTTCGTCAGTCTGAAGAGCTACACTAAACTCAGTCTTACAAATAGCCCCTTAGTGGCTCAACCAGTTTCTGGTGACAGCGACAACTAGCTGATCACATGATTGTAAGCTTTTGGATGTACAAACGTATTTTATTCAATGTGAGCTAACATTTATATTTTTCCTGACCTTTTGTGGAATCTGGGCGAGGGCTGAAGCGATTATGTTAGCTTTTTCTGTTGTCAGGTTTTTGACCATAGATCCCAAAGAGAAGATTACGATGCCTTCATCTCCAGAGCTTTGGACAAATTTCTCCATATCCTGCAACAACAACAAAAAAATTCCAAGTCAATGAGCCAGACAGACAGACACTTTCTTTACACAACACTTTGATCACAACACTTTTAATCTTTGTGTTTCAATGAAAGAACGTTTTCCGACATGTTGACCTTTTATTTATTGTATAATAGTGGATATATTTATGAAACCTTTATTTTACCAGAAAGAAATCATTGAGATTATTAATTGTGGTTACAAGGATGTCCTGGGAAACATAACCCTACCTTCGGTAAAGGTTTAGCAGGTTTGCCATGAATTCCACCAACAAATTTAAAATTTGGAAGAAATGGACGTGGAAAATCAAAATCCCAGTAGGTTCTCATCAGCCAGATGTCTGCCTTACCCATCAACTCACAGGCCGTGGTGGGGGTTCCTGTGACAAGTGAACATGAATAAATAAAGTCTTACATAGACAGACACCGGGTGATTCTTCAATTATTCTGAAAACATTATTGGACCTAATGACAATTATAGTGCTTAGACAGGAGTTACTTTTCTGTTGCTTACCTTTGATTTCTGAGTAATATTTATCCACCTCTTTCCACATAAACTGTTCTATTATGATGTCCTGAAGAGCGTAGAAGAGAAAGTTGTACACTCTCTCTGAGAAGTTCATCTTGTCTGTCAGTTTACTCATAGGAGCTGGTACATAGGAAGGTGGAGCAGGTAGCTGACCACACAGTCTTTCCCAGGTATGAGCAATGGTAAAACGCAACGAAAACACCAGAGGGATTCCCAAAATGTCTGCAGTTAATTCACTGCCAGGGTATACGGGATCAGCCAGGAGCAAGTCGTAGTTTCCTTCTTTCAGCTTCTTCATGATGGTTTCTGATTCCACCACACCTGCCAAAACTTTACGAGTATTGTGCAGGTTTGATTTTATCAACTCTATATACCTGATGTACACCTGAACATAGTTCAAGTGCTCCATCTCATAAATGGAAAAGTGAATGAAATCTTCAACAAACTTTTTTGCAGTCTCCACAGAAACAGAGACATTGAAAGGTTCATAATGGAAGCGAGACGGTTCACTGCTGTTCATGAAGATCGACGAGCTCGGGACCATGACCGTCACCTGGTGTCCTCCGTCCACCAGCCTCTCCAGCACTGGCTTCATGTTAATCCAGTGGCTGGCCTCAGTGTACCACACTAAAATCTTTCCTCCATTTACAGTCCCTGTTACACAAAGTACCAGCAGAACGCAGACGGAGAGACGCAGCTCCATGGTGGCTACTGATCTGCAGAAAATTAATCTGCTGCGTTTTAAGTAGGTGCACCTTAAAGATACTTATTAACTAGGTGAACTCTGACTTGGTCCTCTTTGTACTGAATGACATAACATACTGATAGTTTATATGGAGGTAAAAGGTAATGGCTGCATCGGTAGTTGTCTTGTAAAAAAGAAAGTATGATCTGAAAATAAAAACCAGTGTCTGTCTTGCTGATAGAAGATGAAGTAAAGCACTTCCAGTTAGAAAATAAAATTTTAGTTATTGCACTTTTTTTTGTCTCTTAAAATAGCATATTAGATAACTAAAATACATTTTTATTATTTTCAATGTATGCTGAATTTTCTAGAATTTTACATCAGGGTATGCTGAATTATCTAAAGTTTCGTCAGAGTCAGAGTATTTATTGTCATTTGCACCACATGTAGTACATGTGATGAAATGAGATTATGTACACAGGGTCCCAGTTCTATCCAACAACAAAATGTAAGAGAAAAACAGTAATAACATCTAGGATATTGTAGTGGACCTACCCAGGGTCAAACTAAGGTTCCTGAACTGTCCAGTGATGACCTTTACTGACCTCTCAGTAAAGCAAGACATTTACTACAAATTAGTCACATAGTCACCAAAAGAGACTATTTCTATCTTTGATTTTAGGCTGATGTGATCAAAAGAATAACTTTTGTCATTTTCATGATGTGTGCTTTTAAGCTGTGTTATTCTGTAAGAGTATTACTGTGTTCACTGCTGTGTTAAAGGTGAAGTCTCGGGTCACAGAGACCGGACGGTTTTGTTTAGAAAGTCAGAAGACAGTAATCCGTTGTTTTTCATGAAAGGGCTCCAGCTTGCTGTGTCTTTTCCTAAACAAATCTCTCTCTGCTGCTGGCTGTAACCTTGGGTCTGATAAGACATAGTGAACTCCTCGACTGATCTTTCTTTAAGTTCTAAGCTGTGGCTGGAACGTCAGAGTTTCTGGGAACTTCAAAGAGATGTGAACCTTTCCCAAAGAGTTGGATGGACGTTTAGCCACACGCTAAGGGCATGTCGTCCAGCTAAGGACTGATAACAGGCTGTTATGAGTCCACTGAGAACGAGCGTAAGCTCAAAACTTTGTTTATTCCTTCATGGAATAGCTATCTTGAAGTCAGAGGCCTGAAGCTGACATATTTTCTGATGACCAACGCGAAACCAGGAGACGTTGGAAACGTAAACGAATACCCTGCTCGAAGGTACTGTACTGGTTCCCACAAGGACCCGTGCATCTGAAAAGCTACAAGGTCTTCCCTCTTACCGGGCTGTCGTCAAAAGGTAAAGAGCTGTTTACAAACGTACCTGGAGTTTAGCAGAAGTCGGATGAGAAGTGTCACTTTGGTCTCATGCTCACAATAATTTCCTTTAAACCATCTCTCCTCCTATTCTTTTCCCTCTCAATCTAAGCTGGAAACTATTTTAAGTTAAAGAGCCACAGACTAAATATGTTTAACATCTAGTATTTATGTCTGTTGTTATAATTCAAGTGTGCTGACGTATTAATTTGAAAGAAAGTGAAATCATGTCAATCAAGTGTAATGGTGTTGATTTTAGTTGATTTATTTTAAATAAATGGTAGTGTCGCCTGGCATACCAACTAAGTCAATGTCCATTGTCACTCTATAGCTCTGTTTATTTATCCATCATAAAGATCACAGAAATATTGGGTAAACTGAAAAAGAAAAGAATCCGTGAAATTACTATTCAATCTGAATAAGTAAATTAATTAAGGTAAAGAGGTCAGTATTAATATTGACCTCCTCATAATCCTTTACAATATGAACTAAGAAAAACATCCAACTAGAAATACACTAAGCCCTAGAGTAATAGAAAAACATCATTATAAACAGCAGCACGAACATGAGTCTTTATGAGCAGATGGTCACAGATGAACACAGCAACAAGAAAACAGATCAGCATCAGCATGATGTGATATTTCACAGTGATTATTCTTATTATTTATTTATTCATGAGTCTAACAGCCTCAGGGTAGAAGCTGTTCCTCAGTCTAGTGGTTCTACATTTGATGCTCCTCAACCTCCGTCCTGAGGGGAGTGGGGCAAAGAGTGTGTGTGCTGGGTGAGTGAGGTCTTTCATGATGCAGGTGGCTCTTTTCCTGCATCTCGAAGTGTAATGGTGTGATCACACTGAACAGCGTTTCAACCTCCAAAAAGCTCGTCACGCACGCAAGTGGACGCACTTGGTGTCCAGACCTGAACGCGAAACTGCTGCTGGGTGTGTGGGAGGAGCTTACCGGTATACCGAGTCCTCACTGCACTCCGCCAGGCGAGGAGCTTTTTATTTCTGTCTCTGTGGAGCAGACTTGACTGGTCGTGAAGGACTTGTCGCGAACACACAGCTACAATGAGTTTCTCTTCCATAGTACACGACCTCGCGGGTCTTTTCTGTGTCCCACAAACAATACGTCACATAGTTGCGCAATACCCCCGCCCCCTCGTTTCCGCGTCACATAGGGACTCTCCCCCTCTCTTCTCCCCCCGACTCTCCCCAACCAATCAGGGAGAGTTGAACGGCGTTTGAAAGTTTGAACGGCGAAATCTTCAGCATGGTCAAGGCGTGCTTTGGAGGCTGACGCGGGTTCACGTGCACGGAAAAACGCTTTCCAGCACGCTCAACACGCACGTGACGTGACGCCCGACGCCAAGACGCGGCTGGAAGCGCGTCCCCCATTGACTTTGCATGTAAGCTGGACGCTCCTGCCGTTGAAACGCTGTTCGGTGTGATCACACCATAAATGTCTGTGATGGTGGGGAGACTGACTCCAACAGACCTTTGTGCAGCCTTCACCACTCTCTGCAGAGCTTTTCTTTCTGCAACTGTGCAGCCCCCATTTGTATTGTTAATGTTGCTGCATCTTAAAAACACCATCGCCTTTTCATGATTACTGTAAAAAAAAAAAAAAGAATATATAGTCTTCAGATTCCTGAATCCTTTCACTTTAATGCCCATGAACAAGTCATAGAAATATTTATGAATACCGGTAATACAGTATTGTTAAAGCTGGTCACTTTTATTATCCATCATACCTATTATTGTAGTTTCTTTAAAATATAATATTTGTACAGCCTGGATTAAGTAATACAATTGCAAAAAGAAAGAAATGTAATCGAATTTAATGTCACATTTGAACATGTAAAAATTTAAAGTATTGCAATGTTGGTGAGTATATAGTTAGAAAATTGTTTTGTTTGACCCCCTGTGAGGTAATTCACATAAAACTTTCTTAAACATTATATGGCAAGTGTCATGAGCCTGTGAATTAAGAAATGAAAGGTCCTATTTGCACTTGAAATTGTTTTTTTTTTATAAAAGAAGAAACAACAGATGTATTTACAAAAATCAATGGAAAGTTGAGTTGGAGCCACCACTGGTCCTATGTTAAGTTTTTATCCATTTATTAGCTCCCTGAGGTAAATCCTAGTTCCGTTTGTTAATTCAGACTTTGTCTTTTTCTTTTTTCAACCACAGCACCTCTAGAAACAGAAACTGCAGGTCTCGATGAAGATGACCATTAGAAGCAAAATTATGAAGAGTAAGGTCAGGACATCCAGGTGAGTTTGTGGGCCTGGACTCTCAGGTGCTTTGCTCCTTTGTTTCTCATGGTGTAGCCTACTCTATCCAGAAAACGGCCTCATCCCGAGGACTCATGGGTCTGTCGTGGTGTATTCTGGACAGTTGCACAGCGTTTACGTTGTAGCTGTGATTGAAAAAGTAACAATGTCTAGTTATATTGTATGAACTTAATTTTAATTAATAAAACTTTAGTTTCATTCAGTCTCCATACCGGTGCTTCTCAATTATTTTCTGTTACATTACCCCCCACAGAAGACGTAAACATTTTGCGCCCCCACAAACTCTCTGCCACGACTAAATAGTATTGTTTGTCTATAAAAAATAGATCAACTTACAACAAAGAATAACTTTATTAACATTGTTTTTTAGTCTGTAACAGAAAAAGTGCATCAGTTTGCCTGAAAAAAAACTTAAATCCTTATTTAAACTGAAAACATTTTTGACCATTTGATACTGAAAAATAAAATTAAATATAACCAATAAATAATAATAAATTAAAATTGATCAACAACATTTTAACTCAGGAGTGTTATATAAAACACTTTGACCTAAAAAATAAAAAGAATAAAACAATTTGTGCTGATTTATTTATTTATTTTATCAAAAATGAGGAACTCGGGATCATCGATAATACAAAAAAAAAAATTGTCACAACGAAAGAAGAAAGAGGGGGCAGGTGGTGTCTCTCTCGCTTTGAGTTTACTTTTTGTTGCATGCGTGCTGTGAGTGACATCCAGAGCGCATGGACATAAAACACATGCAGCGGAGGTCTGAGTTATTTATTTATCGTCTCAGCCGTAGAGGGCAGCGACACAGTTCCTGCATGGTTCCCAAAATGACAATTAGTTCATAACTTTATTATCAGTAAGACTGAGAGATACGAGCAAACAGCTGCTGGAACGCACGTGACAAAATGAGAATGGTTAAAAAAAATTAATAGAAAATCTACTCCATGCGGCAAAAAAGCATGTTCCATGGGGTCACATGCGCCCCCCCGGCATTGTCCCAGGCCCCTAGGGGCCGCGCCCCACTATTTGAGAAAGACTGCTTGTACTGTATCATCACTACACTGACCAACCCTGGACTAAGCTCTGTAAGATATTTTTCTATTTTAAGGACTCATTGGCGGATGAGCCTCTATAGGAAAGCTTTTTAATCTTTTAAAATCTTTTATTTTTATTTTATTTCTCTATAGGAAAGCTTTTTAATCTTTTTTAATCTTTTATTTTATTTTTCTTTTGTTTTTGTATACATATATGGATCTTGTTTTGTGTCTGAAATAAAGAAACTACTACTAATACTACTGTACAAACATCTAAAAAGGCTAAGTCTGGTCCTCTGGACATTCAAAAAAACAAAAAAACAAAACAAAGCAAAAAATTTGTAGAAACGTTTCGTCTTTCGTCCGAAAGACTTCCTCAGTCTCAGCAGGATGCATGCTCCTTATTGAGCATGCATCAGGGTACTGTACAAACAGTGTTGGTGTCAAGTTCACATTGCCGGTTTTGCATCAAACTCTGCGACCACTGAATAACGTGACTCGACGAGGTACTGTTTCATCTATACTCAATAACTATGCGTCAGGGAAGAGTATATTATGATATATTAAAAGCATATGCTAATAGTTTTGTAGAGAAGGGTGTATCACATTTGTGTTTAATTTTAGTATAGATACCCAGGAGTTAATGAATGAAGAGAATGAAAGAGAAAGAAGAGTGGAGGTCATAGAAACTGTGGACCAGGAAGTGGGAAAGATTAGTGAGGGTGAAGTCCGGAAAGCTCTGAAAAGAATGAAGAAGGGGAAGGCAGTAGGACCTGATGACATACCAGTGGAGGTTTGGAAATGTCTTGGAGAGATGGCAGTGAGATTTTTGACTCAAATATTTAATGGAATATTTGAGGGTGAGAAAATGCCTGAAGAATGGAGAAGAAGTGTGCTAGTGCCCATTTTAAGAACAAGGGTGATGTACAGAGTTGTAGTAACTACAGGGGAATTAAGTTGATGAGCCACACGATGAAGATCTGGGAGAGAGTTGTGGAAGCAAGACTTAGACAAGAGGTGACTATCTGTGAGCAGCAGTATGGTTTCATGCCAAGAAAGAGCACCACAGATGCCATCTTTGCTTTGAGGATGTTGATAGAGAAGTACAGAGAGGGTCAGAAAGAACTCCATTGTGTGTTTGTGGATTTAGAAAAAGCATATGACAGGGTGCCAAGAGAGGAGGTGTGGTATTGCATGAGGAAATCTGGAGTGGCAGAAAAGTATGTTAGACTGGTACAGGACATGTATGAGGACAGCAGGACAGTGGTGAGATGTGCTGTAGGAGTGACAGATAGCTTCAAGGTGGAGGTGGGATTGCATCAAGGATCGGCTCTGAGCCCCTTCTTGTTTGCTCTGGTGATGGACCGACTAACAGATTCAAAGTCAAAGTCAAAGTCAACTTTATTGTCAGAACTGCAATATGTACAGGACATACACAGGACCGAAATTGCGTTTCTCTCAGTCCCTCGGTGCAACAGTAACCATCTAAACACTAAACACTAAAACATTTAATAAACATAAGCATAAAATAGTAAAAAAAGTGTAACACTGTCCTGAGTTTTTTCATAATAGTATAAAAGTATGAAAATTTACACCAACACTGAAACACCAAACACCCCTAAAACACCAAACACCCAATGAACATAAGCATAAAATGAAATAATAAAAGTGTAATACTGTCCTGAGTTTTTGCATAGTAGTATAAAAAGTATAAAACGTATATCTATAAAATAAACTGAAGTTTCTAGCGTTGACATTTGCAAAGAGTGGCACAGCAGCATATAAGTTAATGTACACAGTATATGTATGAGGTAGTTGATGTTGGTATATAGGCAAAGTGGCATATGAAGTAAGGCACATAAGGCACATTTGGCATCCTTAGATAAGGCTAGTCAGAGAATGCTGTATATGTATCTGCAGTAGTGTAGATAAAAGTAGTGTAAATGTAAACAGTAATAATAAATGTAAAGCAGTAGTAATAAATGTAAACAGTATTAATAAATGTAAACAGTGAATGTAAACAGTAGTATGACTATAGGCAGTAATGTAATACAAACATTAGTGCAAATATGAGAAGTAGTGCAAACTGAATGAGCACATGACCGAGAGTTTAGTGAATAACCCGTTTGATGACACAGAGTCCAGTGTTAAAATCTTTGTGTTGAGTGATAATGTGTGAGAAAGTTTTTTGTGTTAAGGCAGTTCAAATGGGAGGGGAGGCAGAGCAGGCAGAGTGTTTAGCATTCTGACTGCCTGATGAACAGAGCTGTCTCTCAGTCTGCTGGTTCGAGCCTGGAGACTCCTCAGTCTCCTCCCTGATGGCAGCAGTCTAAAGCGGCTGTGTAGTGGGTGTGTGGGATCACCTGCCATGCAGTGGGCTTTCCGAGTGAGGCGTTTGCTGTGTAAGTCCTGCAGTGAGGGCAAGGAGGTGCCGACGATCTTCTCAGCTGCTTTCACGATGCGCTGGAGGCTCTTGCGGCAGGATGCAGTGCATGCACCAAACCACACCGTGATGCAGCTTGTCAGGACACTTTCTATGGCTCCCCTGTAGAAGGTGCACATGATGGAGGTTGAAGCTCCAGCCCTTTTCAGCTTGCGGAGAAAGTAGAGGCGCTGGTGAGCCTTCTTGGCCAGTGCTGCAGTGTTCCTGCTCCAGGACAGGTCCTTTGAGACGTGCACTCCCAGGAACTTGGTGCTGTCCACTCTCTCCACTGCGGTGCTGTTGATGGTCAGAGGGGCATGTTGTGCATCCCTCTTCCTGAAGTCCACGACAATCTCCTTTGTCTTCTCCACGTTGAGAGTGAGATTGTTGTGTCCGCACCACAAGGCCAGGCGGCTCACCTCGTTCCTGTAGTCCGTCTCATCGTTGTTGCTGATGAGACCTACCACTGTTGTGTCGTCCGCAAACTTGATGAAGTGGTTGGAGCTGTACGATGGTGTGCAGTCGTGTGTTAGCAGGGTGAATAGAAGGGGGCTCAGCACACATCCTTGTGGGGCCCCTGTGTTCAATGTGATGGTGCTAGATGTGTTACTCCCGATCCGTACTGTCTGTGGTCTCCCGGTCAGGAAGTCTAGCAGCCAGTTACACATTGAGGTGTTCAGCCCCAGACTGTCCAGTTTATGGATGAGCTGTTGGGGGATGATGGTGTTGAATGCCGAGCTGAAGTCGATGAACAGCATTCTAACATAAGAGTCCTTCGTGTCCAGATGTGTGAGAGCTGTGTGGAGGGCAGAGGAGATGGCATCGTCGGTTGAGCGATTAGGTCGGTATGCAAATTGGAAGGGATCCAGGGAGGCAGGGAGGACAGATGTGATGCTTTTCATGACTAGCCGTTCAAAGCACTTCATCAGGATGGGGGTGAGTGCTACTGGGCGATAGTCATTGAGACATGCGGGCGTTGCCTTCTTTGGGACAGGGATGATGGTGGTGGCTTTGAAACAGGTGGGGACGATGGCCTGGCTCAGTGAGATGTTAAAGATGTCCGTGAAGACCGCTGCGAGTTCCCCTGCACAGTCCTTCAGCACACGACCAGGTATGTTGTCAGGACCAGAGGCCTTCCGGGCATTAATCTTGATAAATGATCGCCTTACGCTGTCTGAGGACAGCGCCAGCACCTGGCCATCAGGAGAGGGGGGGAGTTTATGTGCAGGTGTGCTGTTACTTGCCTCAAACCGAGCGAAGAACTCATTCAGTTCATTCAGCGTAGAGGTTGAGCTGTCACAGGTCTGGGGGGGGGTTGTAGTCTGTGATGGTCTGTATTCCCTGCCACAGACTGCGTGTATCCTTGCTGTCCTTGAAACGGTGAGCTATTTTCCTGGAATACTGCTCCTTGGCCTCTCTGATGCCTTGATCCAGGTTCTTTCTGGCTGCCTTCAGGCCCACCTGATCTCCCGCTTTGAAGGCAGCATTCCTGGCTTTCAGGAGTCTGTGAACCTCAGCTGTCAGCCATGGCTTCTGATTAGCCCGAACAGTGATGGTTTTGAGGTTGGTAACATCATCAATACACTTGGCGATGTATGAACATACAGTGTCTGAGTACTCCTGGAGACATGTGTTGTTGTTTGTGGTAGCAGCTTCTTTGAACATACCCCAATCTGTGGTGTCAAAACAGTCCTGGAGTGCCTCTGAAGACCCCTCTGGCCACACTCGTATCTGCTTGCGGACTGGTTTTGTGACTTTCACCAGCGGCCTGTATGCTGGCTTTAGCATAACACAGATATGGTCAGAAGCACCAATGTGGGGGAGGGGGAGGGCTCTGTAGGCATTTTTCATGGTGGTGTAAACTTGGTCCAGTGTGTTGTTTCCTCTTGTTGCAAAGTTTATGTTTCTGTATGTTTTTGGAAATACACTCTTTAAATCTGCATGGTTGAAATCACCAGCCGTGATGAGAAAAGCATCAGGATGGGCTGTTTGTTGCTCACTGATGTGCAGATATAGTTCATTCAAAGCCTCACTTCTAACTTTGCTGTTGGAGCTTGGAGGGATATATACAGCAACAATCAAAACAGCTGTAAACTCCCTCGGTAAATAGAACGGTCTGCATTTAATAGTCATGAACTCCACTAAATGTGAGCAGTGTTTGTAGACCACAGCAGCATCCAGGCACCATGCTTTGTTGATGTAAACACAGAGCCCCCCTCCCCTTGTCTTACCTCCCTCGAGGGTTCGGTCCGCTCTGTAGCATGTTAGCTGCTCCAGCTGAACAGCATGGTCCGGAACGTTGTTGTTGAGCCACGTTTCCGTGAATACAAACACACAGCAGTCTCTCACAGTCTTTTGTGTCGTTCGTAGCAGGCGTATATAATCCAGTTTATTGTCCAAGGAGCGCACGTTAGCCAAAACCATGGATGGGATCGCCGGTTTGTGTGGGCTAGCTGCTAGCCTAGCTCTGACACCTCCGCGTTTACCCCGCTTCTGTTTTCTGTCACGCCGCTTGTGGCGTTTCCACGGCGGCCGCGAAGAAGGGAGGCTCAGGGCTGGCTTCCGCTTTCTGTCCAGCCGCTTGTGGCGCTTCCACGGCGGCCGCGAAGAAGGGAGGCTCAGGGCTGGCTTCCGCTTACTGTCCAGCCGCTTGTGGCGCTTCCACGGCGGGCGCGATGAAAGGAGGCTCGGGGCTGGCTTCCAGAGCAGGCCGCAGTCACGAAGCTCATTTAGCTTCTGTTCGAGCTCATGTAGCTTCTCCTGTAGGTCACTGTTTATTCCCAAATGAGCGGTTTTTCCGACATCAAGCAGGAACTCACGGCTATACTTGCGTTCTTGAACACGTAGACATGACGAAGACGTGCCGGCACATTGCGGCATGCAGGACAAAGAAGACGAAAACACTGTGTTGTCGGGAGAGAGAGAAGCCGCAGCCTTTGCACGCGCCGCCATCTTGGAACACATCCCCATGGACTATGATGTTTGCAGATGACATTGTGATCTGTGGTGAGAACAGGGAACAGGTGGAAGAGAACTTGGAGAGGTGGAGGTATTCACTTGAAAGAAGAGGAATGAAAGTCAGCCGTAGTAAGACAGAGTACATGTGTGTGAATGAGAGGGAGGCTGGTGGAACAGTGAGGCTACAAGGAGCAGAGGTCACAAAGGTGCAGGACTTCAAGTACTTGGGGTCCACTATCCAGGAAAATGGGAAATGTGGTAAAGAGGTGAAAAAGAGAGTCCAGGCAGGATGGAGTGGATGGAGAAAAGTTTCAGGAGTGATTTGTGACAAAAAGGTGTCATCAAAGGTCAAAGGAAAAGTTTACAAGACAGTGGTGAGACCAGTGCCGGATCTACAATACGGGCACCCCGGGCGAGTGCCCAGGGGCCCGACAGCTCAATGGGGCCCTCTGCTGGCCAGCAGCGAGCAGTTCAGCCTGGCAGAAAAGTTTTTTATTTTATTTTTTTATTTATTGTCGCTAGACGTAGATAAAACAAGGCTTTGTCCTCAATTTTCCTTATCATCCAACCCAAATAAAATAAAAAGTTGTTTTTCAAAAACAACTCTCATAAGTGTCTTTTAGTTTGTTGACATGACGTGTTGATTGGGAGCAGACGGCAATGCACACTTTCCAGTCCGGTTGGTGGCGGTAATGTGCTTAAAATAAGTTCGCCAACCGCCAATAAACAATAGAAGAAGAAGAAGCAGCTCTGCTCTGTGACCAATGAGCTGACAGCCCTTTTACACACGTGATTGAAACTACAGAATCCGGCTCATCTCATTGGTCCAGTCTTGGCAGTTTACGGAAGACACGGCGCGACAGGATTTGAAGATGGACGCGAGCGGCAAACATTCAGGGGATTTAAACAGTGAACATAGATCACCTTCGAGCCTACTCCCCCCAGGAAAAAAAAGAAACGGCTGCAAAAATACAGAGTCGAGTGGGAAAAGGAATGGTGTCACCAGACGGCAGAAACATCGAAGCTGGACCGTAGGAGCAACGAGCTAACATGCTAACAGACCTTACTGTAAGATGGACGGGTGGATGGTGTCACCAGACGGCAGAAACAGAGGAGCTGGACCGGAGGAGCAACGAGCTAACATGCTAACAGACCTTACTGTAAGATGGACGGGTGGCTGGTGTCACCAGACGGCAGAAACAGAGGAGCTGGACCGGAGGAGCAACGAGGTAACATGCTAACAGACCTTACTGTAAGATGGACGGGTGGCTGGTGTCACCAGACGGCAGAAACAGAGGAGCTGGACCGGAGGAGCAACGAGCTAACATGCTAACAGACCTTACTGTAAGATGGACGGGTGGCTGGTGTCACCAGACGGCAGAAACAGAGGAGCTGGACCGGAGGAGCAACGAGGTAACATGCTAACAGACCTTACTGTAAGATGGACGGGTGGCTGGTGTCACCAGACGGCAGAAACAGAGGAGCTGGACCGGAGGAGCAACGAGCTAACATGCTAACAGACCTTACTGTAAGATGGACGGGTGGATGGTGTCACCAGACGGCAGAAACAGAGGAGCTGGACCGGAGGAGCAACGAGCTAACATGCTAACAGACTACTGTAGGATGGACGGGAGGATGTCATGTGTGGCTGGAACGCGTGAATGATAATGGCTACAAAGCGAACTGTACTGTTTGCAAGCATACTTTTTCTGTAGCCCATGGTGGACAGTTTGATGTGAAACAGCATGCTTCTGCAGTTGGACACATAAGAAACGTGAAAAACAACAAAACCAGGAGAACCCTTGAAGAAGTGGAGAAGATCACTGAAAGTCTTCACCTGGTTGGCAGGTAAAAATTCAATAATTTCCAGTGTAGTGGTGAACCATGTTTAATTATTGATAGTTATAAACAAAAGTGTACAATTGACACGTACAAATAAATACATAATTGTGAATTTACTTTACACTATGCAAACATACAACCTTGTCCATCTTTTAAAAAATCACAGTTCATATAGGTAATTAATAAATACATTTCAAAATGTAGTTTACATACAATGCTAAATTTATAAATATAAACAATACACGTTTTTCCATTTATTTATCACTACATAACCTAGGCTATGTGTCACTAATGAACTTTAACACCTTTTGGCAGGCTAAACATGTATGGATGAGCTGTATGAGGAATGTGTGACTGCAAACAGCCTGATAGACCACCTCACCTCAGGAGAAAGAAAGGTGGCAGTCCCAGGAAACAGCAGAGAAGTGGATGCAAGTTCTTCAGGCAGCTGACCTCCCCAACAGAACACCTGAACTCACACCTGGCCTCAAATGCTCCCCATCATTCATGGTTGAGCAATGGCTAAGCAGTTCCATGTGATCCAGGTTTGAACTTGAGAAAAACATCATACAGACTGTCAGAGGTGTCAAGTAACGAAGTATAAATACTTCGTTACTTTACTTAAGTACAAATTTTAGTTATCTATACTTTAGTAAAGTAATTATTTTTCAGCCTACTTTATACTTCTACTTCTTACATTTTCACGCAATTACTGGTACTTTCTACTCCTTACTTTTTAAAAATAGCCTCGTTACTTTTCTTTCATTTTGCCGTTTTTTTTTTGTAGAATATAGATATTCACGCAGGACTTTCCAAAAATTGAACAATATCCGCTTCAGCAGCCGTCGTCACTCACCAGTGTTGCCAGATTGGGCGGTTCACCGCGATTTTCCTTCTGACTTTTGCGGGTAAAGAGTGCTTTGGGTGGGTGGGACTCTATCTGGCAACACCGGTGTTTACGTGTGTCTTTACATCCGGGGCAGCGTCGGCAGCGCTGGGACCCTCCATCAATGTAGAGGCGTCTGCGGGACTGTAATCAGTAGTTGGGGCGTCTTCTATAGCAACTTCATCCGGGGAAGCCATGCTGTCCGTGACGCTGACTGGCTAGGGGCTCTCAGAGCCGTATATATACTTTATGGCTGTGTCTCAATTCAGGGGCTGCGTCCTCATGAGGACCCAGCCTAGCTGGGCCGAGTAGGCCACGCACTCACAAGACCGGGTGGGCTGAGCGAAACTGCTGAAATGGGACGGTCTAGCCTTCAGGTTTGCGTGATTACGCACTTCCGCCTTACGTGCGGCAAACGTGTTTACTTCCGCTTTGCTTCTCGCGGCAAAAAACAAAATGGATCCAGAAGAATCGATGGTTTGTATTTTTGTAGCTCTGTCCGTATTGAAGCAGCTTCGAAAATTTTTTTATCGACGCAGGAGATACCTGCTTTTAAGGCTGGCAGCTGATCCGAATACGGTTAGTAGAAGCTCTGACGTGCCGTTCTCGTGCCGTTGTATTGCTATAAATGGTAGCATACAGCTAGCTGTAGCTAGCTCGTGCTTATTATTCAACATTAATCACATCTGTTTCGGTCGAAAATGAAATTCAATATTACTCTGTCGTACATAACACGTAACTTTTCCCACTATTATGTCCCATGGCAGAAACATGCATTTATATACCGTTTGTAATTGTACAAATACTTTAAACGATTGTTGAGTGGCAAGATGAAGTTTGTCCCTTAAAATTATGTATTATATAATTATATAATTTCTCTGTGTGTGTGTGTGTGTGTGTATGTGTGTGTGTGTGTGTGTGTGTGTGTGGTGGTTTTAATGAACAAATTAGTGCTCATTTGATTCCCTTTAGTAGCGAGTTATATTAAAATATATCTTTTTGTTGTTGTTTTTTTTGTGTGTTTGATTTCAAGACAAGGCCCCAGTACTGCAGAATTAACGTAACAGTTCCAGTTCTCCAAAGATTTTTTGATGATGAGGACACCATACCAGACTTCAGGTTGAGCAGAGCATCCCTGGCAGTACTGATCAACCACATCCAACAGAACCGGCGACACGGATGGGGTTCAACCATCGAGACTCTGGTCTTCCTGTTCTGGATGGCCTGTGGTACATCCTACAGAGTGGTTGCAAGAGCATTTGACATGCCTCGCTCCACTGTCCACCGCATCGTCCACAGGGTGACAAGCGAAGTAGTAGCTATTAGCAAGCACATCATCCACTTTCCAGCTACTCCTGAAGATCTGGAAGCAGTAGGCCAGGGGTTTGCGGCGCTGGCAAGACACCACGCCTTCAGTAAGGCAGCTGGAGCAATTGATGGATGCCATGTTCGTATCAAACCACCTGACGGCCCTGACGGTCAATGCTACAAGAACAGAAAACTGTTTGCATCGATTATTCTGCAGGCAGTTTGTGATAGCAAGGGTCGTTTCATTGACACCCATGTAGGCTGGCCTGGGTCGGTGCACGACGCAAGGGTGCTGCGCCACAGCCCTATCTACAGGTCAGCGTACCCCCCAGCTGGACATTTTATCCTTGCTGACGGAGGCTACCCCTGCTTGGAAAGACCACTCCCACTTATCACTCCATACAAGAGGCCAGTAAGAGGTGTTGCAGCTCAGCGCTTTAATAGCTGTCACTCAAGGGCACGCTGCATTATAGAGCGTGCCTTTGGGATGATGAAAACCAGGTTCAGGGCTATCTTCCTTCAAGCACTCGAGGTTCACCACACCTTCGCTCCTCATGTAAGTCAATAAACCACTTCTATAAGGAAAATATCAATAAAAGCTCAACCAATACTACGATTGTTGTGTCTCTTCCCACTTACACAGGTTGTCATGGCATGTGCTGTCCTGCACAACATCTGTCTTGGGGCTGGAGACGTTGTGGTGCCGGACGATGAAACAGAGGACGACAATGATGACGAAGAGGTGGAGGAAGACATGGAAGCTGTAGGAGGCGCTCCTTGGAGAGACCGAATATCAGCTGAGGTTTCTGCTCTTGTTGAGGCCCCAGTGGATCACGATTATTGCTGAGGTAAAGGACGGACTTTACATGAACTTTAAGAAATGCTGAACTGACATAAATATAAGTAACTTTCTCTTTTTGTTTCAGTGACATGGCAGGTGTGGCGTCTGCATGCTGTGAAAGCATAGCCCACAGAGAAAAGAGGACAACTGAAACTTCACCATTCATGAAGTCGCTCTGATGCCTGTGTTTTGATGATTATTTCTAGCCATCACTTCATTAACTTTGATTTGATTCAATAGAATGCATTATTAGTACGATTTTTCTGTATTGTTGACTTTTCATCTGGGTGTATTTTGTAACCATAATTAGTAGCACTTGACAGTATCACATGACATCCAAAAATAGGTATAGCAAAGTTGTAAAGAAACTACTGTACGTCTAAATACTTTGTGACTGCACTGCAGTATAATTTTTGGATCTCTGTACTGCACTTCATTTATTTTTTGGGCTTAGTATACAGTCATACAAATTGCGTAAGTTAACTGTACCTACTACAACTTAGAATTCATGTCACATTCTAGCAGGACATAATCAGTAAAATAAAATGACTGTACTTAACGATTATTTTTAATCGATGATAAACATAAATGTATTTCTCCGCAGCCCTCTGAGGCATTTTGTTTTTAGGTTAGAACTTTGTGCAGCCTTGATGTATGTATATAAACTTAAACGGACGACAAGATCATAAATTGAACATCAGTTAATTTGAACATCTAGTAATTACTTTAATAAACTAGTCATTTCTGCAGTTGTTTGTGAGGTGACCTATTAAAGTTCATTACAGACAAAGCAACAGCTCATTTAAATTCAATACTATTGAAATTATTTTGTTTGAAATGTGAACAGACCTCTGCTAAAAAATAAAACACGGAAGTGATGAAGAAAAATTTTTATTTAAAGGAAAGGTAAACACTGCAAACCAAAACACACAAAAACGAAAACTATTTACAATTTAGAGCACTGTAAACTGTCATTTTTTCACAATTGCCTGGAGGAGAGAGAACAACTTGTCCATGTACTCTCTCCCCTCTTGTGCTCGCCTCTCTTCAGCCTCCCTCTGCAGCTTCATGTCCTCCTTGACAAGGGCAATCAGTTCATCATCTCTCCCATTCCTCCTTTGCCTTTTACGTGGTGGTGGAGTTGTCGTCTGCTCTTCGGCATCTTCCACGTCATCATCCTCTGCTTCGTGGGACCCAACAGCAGTGCTTGGTCCCGGGCCGTCCTCCACGATGGAGCTCAGTAGGACGGGCGGATTGATGGAAGGCTTTTGTCCCAATGCCTCATCCATGAGGACATACCAAGGCCAAGTCTCCGCAGTGGGCTTCCCAGCAACTCCTTGTCCAGAGCCTGGATATTTGCATTCCTATGGAAGAGTGAAGCATTACAAGAAATATCTGTTTGAAAAAAAAATGGATTAGCAGAATTTCTTGTACAAAAATGTACTTGCCTTATAACGTTTCTTTAAGTTGTCCCATTTCTTCTTAGCCTGCAATGTGGTAACTACTTTTTCAATGTTCATCTGCTCCAGTATTGCCCTAATCACAAAATAAAAAATCACAACACTCACAATGCTGATAACAACAATGCAGCTAACACTCAGATTATTATTAACATTGATATTTGTGGTGGGAAACACTAATGTTTTTAAGAAAGATGTACAGTCCTACTGAAAAACAGTAGAACTTCTTTGGAAAACATCCAGTGTTACAGCAGTATATCTTTATTTTCTTCAACTTTATTACCAAGAATAGTGAATACATATAAAACAACGGTCAAACTTACTTCCAGGCCACACTGGCAGAATGCTTTGCACCAGTAAACAAGGCCTCTTTGGAGGTCCGCAGCCTAATAAACTCCTCTGTCTTCTCCTTGGTCCCTACAAACAGAATAAATACGTGAAAAATACGTGATATTAAATAAATGATTCCATTAAATGGTCTAAATACCTCAAACACGTACAAAAACTTTTTTTTTATTATTTTTGTGTTGTTAATTGATCTAACAAAAGACATGAATTCGACAAATATTGTTAATTAAAAATGATACAGAGGATTTTAGTTAGCATGAGCGCCGTACTTTACAAAATACCCATGCACAATTTTTAGCTATTACATTCTTATACATACATTTAAAAGACATTTCCACCCGTGAGTTATCCAGCTCAGCCATCTCGAAATTCGCGCGAAATCTCTGCTTGGCGCTATGAATTCTGGGATAGCCTCCGTCTGGAAGGATTCACGGATGCATCCTTGGATTTCGACAGGAAGTAGGCCGCATTCCTCGGCCGCATGAGGAGGAGTCTTCGAATTGGGACAGTCCTCCGCGCGGGGCTATGACGTATGCGGCCGACAAATGCGCACTCATGAGGACGCAGCCCATGAATTGAGACACAGCCAACATCTTCATCTTCCATTTCCTCTTGTTCTCGTCAAAAACATGGTAAAGAAATAGTTGTTGGTTTGTCTTGGGCTTTTGTACCAACTACTGTTTTCTGTCAAAAACTCATTCTATAGTTCACAAAAAAGTTACATCATGTCATCTGGACGGTTTCCTTTTTGGAAGAAAATTTTTCATCTTTCATCTGAAGGACTTAATCAGTCTGAGGCCTACCAACAGGATATGTCATACCAAGCACATTGTTGATGTGTTTCAAACCAGTCTGCTGTTGAGTTCCCAGGCATAATGGCTTTACACATGCAAAATGGAGGACCATCAGTCTAAAGCAGTTAATCATAGTGCATAACAACACTGAGCTCAACAGCAGACTGGTTTGAAACAAGTCAACAAGGTGCTACTTAATACAATAGACCCTGTTGGCAGGCCTCAGACTGATGGGAGTCCTTTGGATGAAGGATAAAACATTTCCTTTCAAAAAAAGAAACTCTCCGGATGATACAGTTTAACTTTTTTGTATGTACCCTGATGCATGCTCATTTCTTAAATACCTTTTTTGTATGTAATTTATTTACCTGAATGATTGAGCCTACTTTCTTTTTTCTTTATATAGTTATTTTTCAAACAATAATGCACCTTTTGAATAGGATTCTTTGGTGTTTTTAACATTGCTTTGTTGTTTGCTCTTTCATATACACATATGTGCAGCTTTGATCATAACTATAATTTGACACTGGTTAGAAATGTATTACTGACGTCAGAGGATGAGATGTCCACTTGGGCTGTGCATAAAATCAATTTAAGTTTTGAAGTTGATTTTTGCTCCAACAATCACAAAAAGTGAAAAGGAGAGAAGACTTTCTTTTACTATATAGATATATAGTATATCTATATATTTGTGTATATATGTGTATATATGTATGTGTATATATGTGTATGTGTGAAAAGCTTATTTAAAAAGTCTTCAGTGAATCCAAAATGCTGCTACCAGTGTCTTAACTGGAGTTAGTAGGAGAGATCATATCTCTCCAGTTTTAGCGTCTCTACAATGGCTCCCTGTTGAATCCAGAATTGAATTCAAAAATTTACTTCTAATCTATAAAGTCTTTGAAACACTGATTGAGAACTAACCAGAGGTGCACTCATATGTAGATTTCTTGTCTATTTTGTTATGGCATCATATCCTTATTTTAATTTCATGTTGTGTGTTACGCAGGTGATGCTTGTATTATTCTCTGCTCTTTGTTTTGTGGGATGTTTCTTGTTCTTGCCTTAGGACAATGGATTAAAATTAGCTTTTGTGCTAACTCTGGCATATTTACATTGATGCTAACTGCTGACATGTTGTATTGTCTTAATTTAAATAAATAAATAAATAAATAAATAAAATGAAATTTAAATTAAAGCCCTCAACAACCTAGCTCCATCTTAAATTGGAGATCTTATTGTTCCAGATTTTCCTAATAGAGCACTTCTCTCTCACACTGAAGGCTTACTCGTGGTTCCTACCTAGAGTTTCCAAACGCAGAATGGGAGGAATATCTTTCAGTTATCAGGCTCCTTTCTTGTGGAACCAACTTCCAGTTTCTGTCTGTGAGGCTGATAACATTGTCCAGTTTTAAGACTAGACTTTCATTTTTGATAAATCCTAGAGTTAGGGTTGGCTTATAATATGCTGCCGCCATAGGCTTAGACTACTGGAGGACAGAATTACCTGATTTCTTAAAATGATTTCTTAAAATTGAATAGTTATCATTTGATACTATTTATATCATGTGATTCTTGATCTGCCATTGTGTATCTGTTCCTCCTCCTTGTTATTACTAAACCCAACTGGTTAAAGTAGATACTACTTGTCCTGAGCCTGGTTCTGCTAAAGGTTTCTTCCTCATGAGGGAGTTTTTCCTTACCACTGTCACCCTCAGATAATGGAAAAACAAATAGTATAAATATGCAAACATATTACATTTTGCAAGCATGATGTCACCCCTCTGCCTCATATGAGCTGCAACTGAATTCTTAAGAGAAAAATTACAATAAAACTGATACCAGACAGAAGCATCAATGATGACAATCATCTTCATCAACAATTCTTTCTTTCTACCTATTGACTGCAGTTCCAGTAATTTCTTTAAAAATTGTTTCCAAACCCATTCTAAATCTAATGTAGGGTGAGGGTTTGCTTAACATGAATCAAATATTTTTATACAAAGCTTTTGCAGTGTTCTGAAGTAGTGTATGCCATCTGTGTTTTAGATAAACTGAATCAGTTCCTCCAAATCCGAGGCCATGGTCTTGAGCCGGAAAAGGGTAACATGCCTTCTCCGGGTCGGAGGGGAGGTCCTGCCCCAAGTGGAGGAGTTTAAGTATCTCGGGGTCTTGTTCACGAATGAGGGAAAACTGGAGCGTGAGATCGATAGGCGGATAGGTGCAGCGTCCGCAGTGAAGCGGGTGCTGTACCGGTCTGTCGTGGTGAAGAGAGAGCTGAGTCAAAAGGCAAAGCTCTCAATTTACCGATCGATCTACGTTCCCACCCTCATCTATGGTCATGAGCTCTGGGTTATGACTGAAAGAACGAGATCTCGGATACAAGTGGCTGAAATGAGTTTTCTCCGCAGGGTGTCTAGACTCTCCCTTAGAGATAGGGTGAGAAGCTCAGTCATCCGGTAGGGACTCGGAGTAGAGCCGTTGCTTCTCCACATCGAGAGGAGCCAGTTGAGGTGGCTCGGGCATCTGGTTAGGATGCCTCCTGGACGCCTCCCTGGTGAGGTGTTTCGGGCATGTCCCACCGGGAGGAGACCCAGAGGAAGACCCAGGACACGCTGGAGGGACTATGTTTCTTGGCTGGCCTGGGAACGCCTTGGGCTTCCCCCAGAGGAGCTGCTCCAAGTGGCTGGGGAGAGAGAAGTCTAGGCCTCCCTACTTAGGCTGCTACCCCCGTGACCCGACACCGGATAAGCGGAAGAAAATGGATGGATGGATGGATGAATTTTTTTAATATTATGGTCTTTACATTTGTTCATCACAGGCAACCGGGGGAATGCTAAATGTAAGTGTGAAGACACAGAGGTTTGTGCAGTTGAAAGACACATGATGAATTTCATCCACACATGCAAGGTACCTCAGAAAATACACTGCCTTCAGTGCATCAAGGCAGAACCAAATGCACTCAAGGACAGAAACTGGACTGGGGTAAAAAATTACGTCCGAAACCGGATCATTGCCTTGAAGAGAATGGCTTGTGCCAAAGATTAATTAGTCATATGCTGGTGAAGATTCTCAGTCGTCCAGGACATGATAAAATCAAAAAAGGCGTTCAATACAGAACAACTGGACTTTATTTGTAACAAACAAGACGTTTCGCTTCTCATCCGAAAAGCTTTATCAATTGAGTTTAGCAGACAGTCAGGGGAAGCAGTTATAACAGGACAAGCCATTGACACGCACCAACATATTTAAATTGGAAACTAACACCCCCACATACTTGGGATAACACGTACCTGTGACCCATTCAAAGTTCAGTGTGTGAAAACAGAGCTTACAGAACACACACACACATCCTACTGTATGTGAAATGACAAGTCACACTTCACCCATTGATAGCAGGGACCTGTCAAAGTCTTTGTTGGTCTAATTCACAAACAAAGCTCCTCTGTTCTCATCAGGTGTGAGACGCCTGGGAACCAGACCCAGGGCCGCGCCATAAGTTTTTGAAAGTTGAAATCTTAGACCTCCTCCTCTGTTTAACGATGGTTTCTCTCTTTTTACATAAATCGCCTCCTTCACACCTCTCTCAAACCACCTGTGCTCTCGGTCCAGAATATGTACATTTTGGTCCTCAAAAGAGTGTCCCTAGTCTGTGAGGTGGAGGTGAACAGCTGAGTTTTGTCCAGAGGAGGAGGCTCTCCTAGCCTGGTTGAAACCATACCCTGTGCTTCACTTCGCTTCACACAAGGGTCTGGAATTTTCCCATTGAAAACCGTTTCTTGCTGGAGGCGTTGGCCTCTGATTAGGAACAAAACCATTGGATAATTTGAACAGGGAAACCATTCTGCTCCCTCCCCTCAGCCACCCCCCTCTGCTGAAGTTCAGCAGCTGAACTTGACTGACAACTGCTCCGCCCCCTCTGCAGCGTTTCTCTTGCTGCGCAAATTCTGTGTTTATATCATATGTTATAAAACGTTTTAATACAATAAAATCAAACCATGGATCGCTGGTCCAGCTCACCAAAACACCAGAAAATCTGATGGGACTCGCTCAGCAACTAAAACCCGAGTTTATTTCTCGTGACAACCTGAGGCATTTCCGTGTTCATTTTACAGCAACGAATTGAGCCTGCTGTCTCTCTCATTTTACTCAGCAGGAGGGTGGAGGAGAAGGAGCGATTACTTAACTTTTGGGGGAAAAAACCAAAAGAAAACTCCAGATAAGGGATTAAGAAGGGGAAATTAATAAATTTGTGTCACATATCTGCATCGCTTTGCATCTTTTGAATGAGAACATGCCGCTGCTCGCTGACTGAGCGCTGGCAGAGCCTTTTATAGGGCTCTGCGCGCTGGGACAGGTGGGGGCGTGGGTTAGGGTCCAAAACTCCGCCCCTTCTGTTCTCTGATTGGTCCGAACAAAAATCTACTGGACAAATCCTTGTGGGCGGGTAAAGTCCCAGACTGTGCAGTGAAGGGAAATGAGAATTGAGCGGAGCTGTGCAGGAAGGCGAGGGCCAGGCTAAGGCTCTCCTATGTTGAGACATTCTTCTGTGGATGGGCTGTTTCGTTTCTCCAATGTATAAGTCTGGACAGTCCTCGCTGCACTGGACTGCATAAACAGAGTGGTGTAGTTTAAGAATGAGCTCGTCTTGATGACCCCTTCCTCTGCCCCACAATTAACCCGCAAACTTGGAGCTGTAGGCCCATTGACTTACATTGCCCATTGACTTACATTGCGTTTAGGTCTGTGTTCATGGGGCTGCCACGGGCCACAGGAATAGACCAGAGCCACATAACTATAGAATCTGGTAGAAAGGCTTGTGCTTAAGAGATCCTGTGAATTTGGTGGTGCTAGGTCAAAGTTAAGGTACCTTAATTAACTTTTGAACAAACGGAGGCCTGTGGACAATTCCCACCCGTTTTTTTACACCTTCTGCAGCCTGTATCTCCCTGAAGGAAGCAAGGAACTGCACCAAATTTGCTGGAGATGTAGATCAGGATAGGCCGCATCTACCCTGAAAATTTGGCCTTCCTACGTGCACCGTAAGACCCCCAAACAACCCCGCAAATGCCGGTCAGGTGTATTTTTTGTGAAAAATAGGGTTAAAGAAGAAAATTCATAACTCAGGACCCCGAAGTCCTGGATACTCCAGATTTGAATCACATGTATATGGAGTAAGCCCTAAAAGAGTGTGAAAGTTTTGTGCACGTATGTGCACGGGAAGGGGTCCAAATTTACAAAATATGTTCAGAAAAGGCAGTTTTTGGGGGCCAAAAGTGTTTAAGTTCCTAACTCGGGGCCGAAAGCGGTTAGGGACCCCAGATTTGAGGTGTCAACATTGGGGGGAGGGTGGAACACATCCATCTTGTCTTTTTTTTCATAACTGTTTTTTCATGTTTCCAGCCTGTGGTCACAAATGGGGTAAGGTTCGAATTCCAACAGTGTTTTGCAATGTTCTGATGACTATCCCAATTCATTTTTTTTTAGAAAAGTGCTAGGAGGTTGATTTTTGAGTATGTTGATCTCGGGCTCAAGACGAACGCGGGGGACTTGGTCCCGTGCGCCTCGGGCCCTTGGGTCCCCCGTAGCGGCCCCCCAAAAGCTAGAAAAACCCTAAAAATCTAGGGTTGACATTTTTTGAACCGTCGGTCCGATTTCCACCAAGCATACATGGATCTTCACGTCTCGGGGCCCTCTTTAACATATGTCAGAGCCAGGGGCCTGGGACCCCTACGGGGCCATCTTTTTTCAGGGGCCACGTTGAGCAACGGGACCAAGACGGTTGGGTTCGGGGTGTAAAACTATGTGTGCTTATCTATTTTGATGGTAATATTTGTGTTTCGGGGGTCCCTGGAACATAGCAGTCCGGTGCCGGACTGTTTTGTATGCGACACAAATGTAATAAATCCCCCTTTTTCATCCCTGATCTGGCTTTTTCTTTAGTTTTTTTGCCAAAAGTCAGTGATTGATTTCTCTTCCGTCGACTCCATGACTGAAATGATGAGAAATGAACAAATTTGTCACGAGCGAATTAAACTCGGGTCCATCGTGGCTGCGGGAGGTTCTGCAGATTTTCTGGTGTGCTGGTCTGATGTGTGGGCTGCACGACCAGCGCTCCATTTTTTTAGGACTTTTAAATAACATATAAACACAGAACACCGCTGTGGCTGCAGCTGCCAGCTCGCGCCTCCCCCGATCTGTCAATCAAATCAGTAGGCATGTCTACAAATGACAATCAGCAACCTCAATTTTTCCCGTAGGTAAACGCTCTGCGCTGCAGCTGCTCAAATGATGTCAAGAATTTGGTGCGAAAATGCGAGAATGAACGTGAGAACGTATGCTGAGGTATGGGGATGAACTGGCTACGTACAGTACATGCCTACGGACACGCGTACAGATGTACGCAGAGCTATGTGTGAACCTTTAGTTTATCTGTTTTCAGTTTGTGTGCTGAGCACAAACTATTTGCCTACAATGATGAGGCAGCAAACTTATCGATCTGACTGAGTAAACTTTAGGACTAACTAAATGTACTTATCTTCTGGCAGAATAATATATTCAGCAACCAGTAGTAAATGCATGGTCTATCTATGCTCTACACATAAACATTTGCATAGTAACATGGACACCAGCTGAGAATAAAATGACAAACTTTATTAACAAAATGGTGTCATCCAAAAATCCATCCATCCATCCATTTTCTTCCGCTTATCCGGGGTCGGGTCGCGGGGGTAGCAGCCTAAGTAGGGAGGCCCAGACTTCCCTCTCCCCAACCACTTGGAGTAGCTCCTCTGGGGGAATCCCAAGGCGTTCCTAGGCCAGCCGAGAAACATAGTCCCTCCAGCGTGTCCTGGGTCTTCCTCTGGGTCTCCTCCCGGTGGGACATGCCCGGAACACTTCACCAGGGAGGCGTCCAGGAGGCATCCTAACCAGATGCCCGAGCCACCTCAACTGGCTCCTCTTGATGTGGAGAAGCAGCGGCTCTACTCAGAGTCCCTCCCAGATGACTGAGCTTCTTACCCTATCTCTAAGGGAGAGTCCAGACGCCCTGCGGAGAAAACTCATTTCAGCCGCTTGTATCCGAGATCTCGTTCTTTCGGTCATAACCCAGAGCTCATGACCATAGATGAGGGTGGGAACGTAGATCGATCGGTAAATTGAGAGCTTCGCCTTTTGACTCAGCTCTCTCTTCACCACGACAGACCGGTACATCACCCGCTTCACTGCGGACGTTGCACCTATCCGCCTATCGATCTCACGCTCCAGTTTTCCCTCATTCGTGAACAAGACCCCGAGATACTTAAACTCCTCCACTTGGGGCAAGGCCTCCTCCCTGACCCGGAGAAGGCATGCTACCCTTTTCCGGCTCAAGACCATGGCCTCGGATTTGGAGGAACTGATCCTCAACCCGGCCGCATCACATTCAGCTGCAAACCGCTCCAGCGAAAGCTGTAGATCACGATCTGATGAAGCCAATAGGATCATCATCTGCAAAACATGTGTGGAACATCATCTGCAAAAAACAGAGAAGCGATTCTAAGGCCACCAAAACGGATCCTCTCAACACCTTGGCTACGCCTAGAAATTCTGTCCATAAAAGTTATGAACATAATCGGTGACAAAGGGCAACCTTGGCGGAGTCCAACTCTCACCGGAAATGAGCCTGACTTACTGCTAGCGATGCGGACCATGCTCTGACACCGGTCGTACAGGGACCTAACAGCCCATATCAAAGGGCCTGGTACCCCATACTCCCGGAGTACCCCCCACAGAACCCCCCGAGGGACGCGGTCGAATGCCTTCTCCAAGTCCACAAAGCACATTTAAACTGGTTGGGCAAACTCCCACGCACCCTCCAGGACCCTGCTGAGGGTGTAGAGCTGGTCTAGTGTTCCACGACCAGGACGAAAACCACACTGCTCCTCCTGAATCCGAGGTTCGACTATCCGACTGACCCTCCAAAAATATAAAGGGTTAATATTAGGTAAGTAGCATTCTTTGACACCAGTGTGTTGTTTTTGAGAAAGTTGTTTTTGTAGCATGTATACATAACATATATGGGTATTTGAGTTGGTTAATGAGATAGTTAAATCAGAAGAGTCTGGGTTTGACTGCTAGAGGGAAGTGGTACCTTGTAAAAACACACAGACAACCTTATAGTGCCAAGAAAGTGAATTATATTATACAATATTTACAAAATCTATACATACAAACAAGTACTTGAAACCATGAATTCTCCACAATTGTTTTTCTTTTCTTATAGCCATGGGAAAAAATGTTCACAGTTCAACTCCTTGATGGGAGTAAGATGGATTGTTGGAAAGGATCCAATTCAGTTCAGTCCAGAGGAAAATGTGGATGTGGTTGTAGGCTTAAACATCTCCTACCAGACTGGAAGGAGTTGAGGGAATTCAACAGTTCTCCTGGTTCATTATAGGGTAGCTCGCCAGTCTGGTCAGCTCGACAACAGACACGATCCGGAATCAGGATCATCAGAATCAGGAACCTTCGGAATCAGGAGCCTTCAGAATCAGGAACCTGGCCTGTATAAAGCAGACCTCTTAATAAATAACCCTGGGTTTTTATCAACATCAAAATCATTTCATAAATATAATCAATACTTGTACATGCTTTTCCATCTTTACTATAGTAATTAAGTTTAGATTATAAATATAATTAAACTCAGTTGAGTACTTTTCAAAAATCAAATAACATTAGATTCTCAATATTTCACATTAGTACAAAATAGCATTCCACCATTTAATGTACCTTCAGTTAATTACTTCAAGATGATGTCAAAGAATATTCAAAAAAGTTTGTTAGCATTAGCACTGAACTAACACAGAGCCCAAACAATTACATGGAGACCAGCACTAACTCTGCCAGCTCCAGACAACAAACAAAACACTCACCAGTTCCCACGGTTAAAACACATAATCAGCAGAAGGTTTCTGTCCCACAAATACACATGTAAGAGTTGAGAGGCATGTCATCACATGTGGCAAACAGCTATTTAATAAATAAAACTTAGCGGTAACAGACATCACAACTTCTAGAGAAAAAAATATAGTTGGAAAGATACAAGAACACAAACCACAACGTCACCAGAAATGGATGTATAGCGGGCTGCTAATGTGTCAATGCAATAAATGTTTTTCCACAAACTTCTCCTGTAGGAAAGATTCAAACATTTGTATGTGATAAAAAAAATAAAAAATAAAAATAAAATAAACTTCTTGATTTAAGTCTCAGATTAAATATCCTGAAAATCTCAAACTGGCACCCAAGTACCAGTAAGCTGCACTCAGAACTGTTGGAAAGATAATTAAAGCTGGACTTGAGATAATTATGTCTCCTCTTCCCCAAAGAAGGAAGTGGCAAGAACTCAAACATTGTGACAAGAATCAGATGAAGTTGAAGTTTAAAAAAAATAAAAATAAATGGACATTTTCCCCAAAGGGTGAAGGAGGCTGTGGAGCTGGAAACGTGACCAGCCGCAGGTCAGACAAACCTTCAGGGACCAATTATAAAGATAAGGTTTCAACGACACTGGTACGGTGCAACAGTTTGCTTCACTGCACACAGGAAGTGGAACAACAGCATTCTTAATCATTGATTTATAAACGAGGATAAATGAGGAAAACGTCCATCCATCGCTCAACATATTCCTGCAGGCAGAACTCAACGTCTGCTGCTGCAGTTTTTGCTTCTCACAGCAACGTCCACAGCTGGTTTAGCTCATACAGGTGTGGTCATGAATCACGTCTTATAGCTCAGATGAGAAGGTTAAACCTGCCTACCACCAACACTGATTTAATAAACCACAGCACGCCACGCCACAGTGTGACCAAGACGTTCAATATTAGGTTGGATTTCTACCAACAAATAAAACATGTAATCATTTATAAATATGTTTTCCAGTGTCACGGCACAGTGAAGAAATTAAACAAAAATCGCCTGGAGAAAGAAGGTTTTCTTTTACATTTCATTTTTGTTTAAAAACCAAAACAACTGGACTTCTATTCTGTAGCTGAAGACATTTCTCTTCCCATCCTGGAGGCTGCTAGCCTGGTTAAAACCAGATCCTGTCCTTCACTTCGCTTCAGACAAGGGTCTGGACTTTCTCCATTAACAACCAATTCTTGCTGGAGGCGTGGCCTCTGCTGATGGCTGCTCCCCCGTGGTCTGCTGAACTTGACTTCAGCTCCGCCTCCTGCTGAATTTTCTCTCGCTCCGTTGCATATTCTGTGTTTATATGTTAATAAAACGTCCTAATAAAATAAAATAAAACCATGGATCGCTGGTCCAACACACCAGAAGACCAGGAAATCTGATGGGACTCGGGCAGCAACTTAAAACCTGACTTTAATTCTCTCGTGACAACCTGAGGCATTTCCTTGTTCAGCGGAGGGAGAGGAGGAGGAGGAGGAGGAGGAGGAGGGAGGAGGGAGCGAACACTTGACTTTTGGGAAAAAAACAAAAGAAAACTCCAGATAAGGGATTAAGAAGGGGAAATTAATAAATTTGTGTCACATATAAAACAGTCCTGCATCGCTTTGAATGAGAACATGCGGCTGCTCGCTGGCTGCGCGCTGGGACAGGTGGGGGCATTTCCTTATCAGCGGAGGGAGAGAAGGAGGAGGGAGCGAACACTTGACTTTTGGCCAAAAAAACAAAAGAAAACTCCAGATAAGGGATTAAGAAGGGGAGATTAATACATTTGTGTCATTTATACAACAGTCCTGCATCGCTTTGCATCGCTTTGAATGAGAACATGCGGCTGCTCGCTGGCTGCGCTGGGACAGGTGGGGGCGTGGGTTAGGGGCCAAAAACTCCGCCCCTTCTGTTCTCTGATTGGTCCGGTCAAAAATCTACCGGAGAAATCGTTGTCTATGAGAGAAGTCCCAGACTGTGCAGTGAAGGGAAATGAGAATTGAGCGGAGCTGTGCAGGAAGGCGAGGGCCAGGCTAGGAGGCTGCATCAGTTTAAAAAGGGCTGGAGAGCGTGGAGCTCCAAGACTTACAGAACTGCCTGAGAGGCCCCGTTAAGGTCCTCGATTCACCTGCAGATCAGACTAAAACTACCTGTACTCGCCCCTCACAACGGGGGGTCATCAGGCTCCTGGTTGGTCTGGCTCTCAGAGAGATGTTTGGGTCACATCTTGAAGGTCTGAATTAGAGTGAAACTAACAGGGAATCAGGATTAATGCTGCTCGGTAGGTTTTGATCTCCTCCTTTGTTTGGTTGTTTTCTTCTCTCGTTCAACATTACTGGCTTTCTTTCACCCCCCCTCCCAAACCATCTGTCCTCTCTGTCCAACATCTGGACCTGCTGGTCCTCAGCAGAGTGTCCATTATTCTTGAGGTGTAAGTGGACCACTGAGTGGTCCTGAAGCACTGTTCTCCTGTGTTGAGCCACGTTTGTTTCAGTTTCTCCAATATACTGTAGAGGTCTGAACATTCCTCGACTGAACTGCAGACACCACACGGCTCACTTTGGGTTTGGGGGTTCTGTCCTCAGGACGGACCAGCCTCTGTCTAAGGCAGACACTTCTGGCCGCTAGGGTCCACCGACCGTTCCCAGCTCATGTGTCCGACAGAAGCCTCCTCTGCTCAGACTCACTCTGTCGCAGCACGGCCTCCTGCTCTCTGGAGCTCTGAACTCTCAGTGTTTGTTAGCAAAATAGCTCATGAACCACAGGACAGATTTTGATGAAACTTACAGAAAGTAATCACTGGATGGACATTTACAACTGATTAGCTTTAGGAGATGTTTGAGCTAAAATTCGATTTATTTATAATTTATTTCGTATTTATTTTACGTTTGGAAGAGCCGTCAAAGCGAAACTATTTAAATCCAGCTGATTTGAACATTACGTTAATTTTTAAAGGTAAAGTTCAGCTCAGAAACACTTTTGCTATAATGTCAGCAAACAAATGTTTTTTTAGGTGTTTATCTTGTTAAATTTTAAAGAAATGCAGCGTTCACACCCGTGCGGGTGCACGTAGCAAAACCAATTTTTAAATCCAGCTGATTTGACAATTATATTCATTTATTAAGGAAAAGTTCAGCTCAGACACATCTTTGCTATAATTCTCAGCAAACAAATAATTGTTTTTAAAGGTATTGTGACATGATGTTGGAAATTTGCATATTTGTCAGAACATATATATCTTATATCATTGAGCTCTGTTCGTTTTTGCAAAATAAATTATAAATATATTAAAATTTTATTCTAAATTATGGTAATTTTTTCTCTGGGATACGCCCCTAAAATTCCTCGCATTTCCGCAATACGTCATCACCAGTCATCAGTGACGTGACAACGGGAAGAAGGCAGAGCCTTGCCCGTTTGTTTGGTGTGTTAACTGCTTGCCATACTCATTCATTTCCTGAAGGATCGCCTCTTTTTACTTGCTTTTATTTGTGTAACTTGAAAAATGCCGTCACGTTGTAGCGCATTTGGGTGTTGTAATATCAGCAGTGAACAAGTGAGCCTTCACAAATTTCCAAAAGATGAGAAACTTCGACAAGAATGGACCAGACAAGGACCGGTGGGTTCCAGGAGTCGTATGTCTGCAGCGACCATTTCACTGCCGATTGTTTTCAGGAAAGACCTGGTATAAAAGAATCTTTAGGATTACCAGTAAGATTCAGAAGACTTTTAAAACCGGATGCTATTCCTACTATTTTTAAAAGAAAATCTACAGAAGAAAGTCCCACAGCTACCACGTCAAAACAACGCAGGGACCATCGGAAGACTGTCCAGGAGATGAGTAAGTCTTTGTGTAAACATAATCTGAGGTGTGTAGTGTTTTAGATTATAAACTATTTATTTTACGTGAGTTCATGTTGTTTTACTTTATACACTGTGAGTGTATAAAGCCAATTATCACGGCAAATTCTTTAGGTTCGCTGCTAACAAGCTAGCCGAATCAGATAGCTAACACAATAGCCGAGATACAGGCCACATTGCTATGTATGTATTTTTAAATTATGTCTGCGCGATCAGGTAACATCTGTAGTTTGTTTTTATTCGGGGAGAGTTTATTAATGAGAGTTTTGGATGATTTACAGTCTTAAAATGATATATTTCAGACGTGACCGGACTGTCGGCCGATGGCTGCTAACAAAATTAGCCTAGATACCAGTCAACACGAAGCGCTATTTATGTATTTTTAAATTATGTTGGCGCGATCAGGTAACATCTGTAGTTTGTTTTTATTCGGGGAGAGTCTATTAATGAGAGTTTTGGATGATTTACAGTCTTAAAATGATATATTTCAGACGTGACCGGACTGTCGGCCGATGGCTGCTAACAAAATTAGCCTAGATACCAGTCAACACGAAGCGCTATTTATGTATTTTTAAATTATGTCGGCGCGATCAGGTAACATCTGTAGTTTCTTTTTATTCGGGGAGGGTCTATTAATGAGAGTTTTGGATGATTTACAGTCTTAAAATGATATATCTCAGACGCGATTGGACATGCTCCGCCATTATTATTTAAATGCGCGTTGGAGCGTGCCTTCCCGTTGTCACGTTTTGCGGAAATGCACAGATTTTTAGGGGCGTGTCCCAGAGAAAAAACTACCATAACTTGGAATGAAATTTTAATATATTTATAATTTATTTTGCAAAAACGAACAGAGCTGAATGATATAAGATATATATGTTCTGACAAATATGCAAATTTACAACATTATGTCACAATACCTTTAAGTGTTAATCTTGTTAAAGTCCTTCTGTGCATGCTCCTGCAGCCATTTCGCAGCCAATCCATTTTTGGCAAAACACCGGCCCACATTTCCGTGTTGTCAGCGGTGACGCGTAACATACATGACGCGTCAGCGGTGACGCATAATAGATGTGACGTATATGGAGGTGCGACACGTTTATGGATTTTTCCACTTTATTGGACATAA
>JBBPBX010022312.1:12270-27369 GCA_038048925.1 Garcialebias charrua
ATATATATATATATATATTATATATATATATATATATATATATATATATATATATATATATATATATATATATATATATATATATATATATATATATATATATATATATATATATATATATATATATATATATATATATATATATATAATATATATATATATATATATATATATATATATATATATATAAATATATATATATATACATATATATATATATATATATATATATATATATATATATATATATATATATATATATATATATATATATATATATATATAGATATATATATATATATATATATATATATATACATACACAGTATATATACATATATAATTTATGCTCCAGTTTGGCAGAATCATGACTTTTTGCCATCTCTTACAGATACTGCCTTTAGAGAGTGGAGTTGTATGGGTATTGTCTGTTTAGAGGATCTTTATGTTGATGGACATTTAGGCTCCTTTGAACAATTGCAATCCAAATTTTCTACTGCAAAATCTCAACTTTTTAGGTATTTACAACTGAGACGATTATATCCAACAAGCTACAAAGTCGTATAAATTACCATCTGAGAATAATATATTGTTAAAATCTCTCCAAGGCCCTCCTGAAGCAAAACATTTGATCTCTGAGTTGGTTCGCTTTTTCTCAAGCACTTTGGATTCTTCCACAAGTAAAATAAAAAAAAGCCTGGGAAGGTGAGCTTGCTATTGAGATCGAGGATGAAACATGGGATGAAATATTAACGAACATCAAGTCTTGTTCAATTAATGCCAGGCTTCAACTGATTCAGTTTAAGGTAGTTCATAGATTACATTATTCTAAAACAAAATTAAATAAATTTTTTCCTAACCTTTCTTCACTTTGTAACAGATGTCAAGCAGCAGAAGGTACTCTAGCCCACCTTTGGTGGTTTTGTCCAAATTTACATAATTTTTGGTCTCTTATCTTTCAATGGTTTTCATCTGTCTTTAACATCACTGTCACACCTGATCCTGAAACTGCTCTGCTGGGGTACTCCAACACCTTGAAAAACCTAGATTGTAACATGCGTATTGCTCTAACTTTTTGTACAATGATTGCGAAAAGGTGTATTCTGAAACTGTGGAAGTCTGATTTAGCCCCTAAATTTGAGACCTGGCTGAATGAACTCATAAGTATTTTGCATGTGGAAAGACTGAGATATGAACTTTCTGGTAACATTCTTAATTTTCAAGAATATGGAATCCAGTGTTGGAATATATAAAATACCAATAATGCTCCTTTTATTCAACCACATTACTTAAGTGTCTTATTGATAAAATGGACAGTTGAGGTATATACTACTGTAAATGGGGGCGGCCGTGGCGTAGTGGTAATGGCAGTCGTCCCCCGATCGGAAGGTTGGCGGTTCGAATCCCGGTTCCCCACACCATGTGTTGTTGTGTCCTTGGGCAAGACACTTAACCCCGAGTTGCTCCCGGTAGGACTGGAAAGCACCTTGCATGGTAGTCTGCCGCTACCGGTGTATGAATGTGTGTAGCATTCAATGTGTGTAGCGCTTTGAGATTTTCACTAATGAAAAGTGCGTTATAAATTGAATTCATTATTATTATTATTATTATTAATTGTGAACCTTGCCCAATCTTTTCATTTATTTATGTATCTATTGGATATGTTATCTGTGCTTTATATATTAGTTGCTTGTCTTTTGTCCCCTTTTTTGTTGTTTTTGTTTTGTCTTTTTATTTATTTATATAAATTTACTTGAAAATCTTATAAAGTGTTGGAAAAAAAAAACAGCTAGGTACACAGAGTTCCAACGGGTTTGATTAGGTCGGAGGAACTGCAGTTTGCATTCACGTTCAAAAGTTTCAAACCCCTTGCTCGACCTGCTTGTTTTATTCCACAGAGCAGTACATTTAGCAAAAGCAGATCGAGATGGTCTTCTATAGGTTTCATGGCCCACTTCTGCACGAGTGGCATCAAGTGTTGATTTGAGATTCAGGAGATGGCATGCACATTTTTGTTTTGGAAGTTGGTACTCAAGGCCGGTGTCATCATCCAGAATGGCAGCTACATGGTGATGTTTATGTTTATTAAATTTGTTCATTTTTTTTTTTTACAAAAGAAACAATACAAGACAATCCCATAAATGATAATGTACAAAATATTAAAAAATGAAAGGTAGCAGAAAGAAGAATAAATCTTATTATATCTGCCCCTTTTCTCCAACATCAGATTAAACAATAATAATCTTCAACAAACTGGTGTAAATTTTCATACTTTTATACTATTATGAAAAAACTCAGGACAGTGTTACACTTTTTTACTATTTTATGCTTATGTTTATTAAATGTTTTAGTGTTTAGATGGTTACTGTTGCACCGAGGGACTGAGAGAGATACGCAATTTTGGTCCTGTGTATGTCCTGTACATATTGCTGTTCTGACAATAAAGTTGACTTTGACTTTGAAAATGACTTAACTCTTTCTAATTTTCTAACTAATACAATACACATTACGCCATTTCATATATTTTTTTTAACACATTCGTTTTGATCATTTTCTTAAATGTAAACATTGACTTGGCATTTTTAACTACATTCTCCAAGCCATTCCATAATCTAATTCCCTGGATTGAGGTAGAACGTCCCTTCAAACTAGTTCTGAATTGTGGTTTTACAAACATCTCTGTCCCCTTAAGATTATAACAACTTTGTCTTTTAACAAAATGCATTTGGATATTTAAAGGTAATGCATTATTTTGAGCCCTATACATAACTGATAAAATATTATAGTCTACCAAATCATGGAACTTCAATAACTTCAGTTGATAAAATAATGTACTTGATGGATGACGGTAATGTTTTCTAGTGATAATTCTTACAGCTCTTTTCTGTAATACAAAAATAGGCTTTGTGATTGTTTTACACGCATTCCCCCAAACATCAATACAATAGATTAAGTGTGGAACAATGATTGTGTTATACAACAAATACAGAGCTTTATCATTCAATAGGTCTCTGACTTTGTACAGTACTGCAATCGATTTAGCTATTTTTATTCTTACAGAATTTATGTGTTGTTTCCATGTCAGTTTGTCATCAATGATAACACCCAAAAACTTCACCTCATTCACTCTACAAATCTCAACATCCTCAATTTTGAGTGGAACATCAACAGTTTTCTTTATTACTGAATATCATGTAATTAGTTTTTTCTAAATTTAATGATAATTTATTAATTTTAAACCAAGTTTGTATCTTGACAAATTCTGTCTTTATCAATTCCAACATTTGTTCTATATCTTCGCCTGAACAGAAAAATGTGGTATCATCAGCAAAAAGTACACATTTAAGGAGCCCTGACACATTTACCAAGTCATTCACATATAAAATAAATAGCTTTGGTCCAAGTACAGAGCCTTGGGGAACTCCACATGTGATATTACAGAGGTCAGATCTTACATCATTTATTTGTACAAATTGTTTCCTATCTTTCAAGTAGCTAGATACCCACTGTAATGCTGGTCCTCTAATACCATATTTGTTCAGTTTTTCAAGGAGAATGGTGTGATCAATAGTATCAAATGCTTTTTTTAAATCAACAAAAATACTGATACAATATTGTTTTTGATCGACAGCAGTAGTTATTTGTTCCATTAATTCCATGAGAGCCATTGATGTAGAGTTTTTTGCTCTAAACCCATACTGACTGTTGCTTAGAATATTTTGTTTATCTATAAATTGATCTAGTCTGTTTACAAATAGTTTTTCAAGAATTTTTGAAAACTGTGGTAACAAGGATATAGGTCTATAATTGTTGAACACACATTTATCACCATTTTTAAAAAGAGGAACTACCTTAGCTACTTTCATATTATCTGGAAATATTCCTGTTGAAAATGATAAATTACATATGTATGGCTCAATAACATGGCTCATTATGTCCTTTACAAACATCATATCCATGTCCACCCAGTCCCTTGATCTCTTGTCTGTAAGATTTTTTACTACATTCATTATTTCCTCTTTGTTGGTTCCATTTAGAAAAATACTATTTGCACAACCTTTAATTGAATGGATCACATTATTATCTGCTTTTGGTATTTTAGCTGCAAGGCTTGATCCAACATTCACAAAATATTGATTAAATCCATTTACAATTTCATTTTCATCATGAATTTCATCGTTGTCTTTTACAAAGTATTTTGAAATACCAGTTTTTGTTTTATGATTCTTCAGGACACTATTCATTACTCGCCATGTTGCTTTCATATCACCATTACTTTTATCTAATAATTTACTATAATATTCTTTCTTATGTTTCCTTATAATCCCTACTAATTTATTTTTATACTTTTTATATTTTTCTTCAGCGCTCTGACTTCGCAATTTCAAGAAACATGAATACAAATAATTCTTTTTTTTACAAGCATTTCTCAACCCTTTTGTCATCCATGGTTGATCAACCTTATTTCTCTTTGTATGATTTGTTTGCACACAATTCTTTTCATACAGAGCCTCCAAGATATTCATAAACTCATCATATGCTCTGTTCGCATCATCAACATACACATCACTCCAGTCTTGTTTATCCAGATCCTCTTTCAATTTTTCCAAAACTCTTTTTGACGTGTTTATGATCTTTTTCTTCGTTGTAACTGCTTTTGTGATATTTTGATCATTTTTATAGATTGTGAAAACTGGTAAATGATCACTTAAGTCGGTCGTTAAGATACCACCTATCACGTCCCCATTTGTTATATTTGTGAAAATATTATCAATTATTGTGGCACTATGAGTTGTAATTCTTGTTGGCTTTGATATCAATGGATACATATTTAAACTGTACATTGAGTTTATAAATGTGCTTATGTTATTTGAATCTGTTTTATTTCCCATATCAATGTTAAAGTCTCCACACAAAAAAACATTTTTATTAAAACTCTTCTCCATTAGCTCCAAGATTTTATCCGTGAATATTTCTATATTTGCTCCTGGTGATCTATATACACAACTTATTATTATGTTTTTATCGTTTTTGTTTATTATTTCTATTGTTATCATTTCCATAATATTATCAACTATTATTGACATTTCACTATTTGGGGCCAAGATGGTGTAGTGGCAGAGAATCGGACTTGTTATCCGAAGGACCCAGGTTCGAACCCCGGCCACGGCACACCATCCTGGGGTGTCTATGAGTGCACATCTATTTCCCCAGCTCCCCGGGCGCAACTACGCTGCTCACTGCACCACCTGGTGGTGGTTGGGTTAAATGCAGAAGACCAATTTCGTCTGTCAAGTATGGGAACATACACAGATGACAAATTATTATTAATTTACATTTTATTTCATTATTGACAAATAGAGCGACTCCACCACCTCTTTTATTATTTCTGTTCATATGATATAATTCATACCCCTCGATGTGAATATTACTTGTGTTATCATCATTGAGCCATGTCTCTGACAGCGCTATTATCGTAAAAGTTCTATTTAACTGTTTTAAGTAATCTGTTATTTTGGATATGTTTGCATTTATACTTCTGCTATTAAAGTGAATAATAGAGAGAACTCCATTTGATATATTGATGTCATTAAACTGCTCTTCATTATAATATTCGCTATCTTTTATTACAGGAAAAAAATTTGGATCAATCACATTTTCAACATTATATATTTTAGGTTCTGAGTCTTCGTATGTTGTCATGTTCTAATGTATTTGTTAATTTCACTGTATATTTTATCCATTTTGAGTGTGAGTTGTTTTGTTGATTTGTAGTTTGTAGTGATAATCCATCTCTGACTCACTTTCATCTTCTGATACTTCGTCCATGACGGTCTTTCTCCTCTTGTCTATTGAAATCTTTATCTTCTTTTTCATCCACACCATACAAATGAATGGCTTTCAAGAAGTTAGAGCCACTGTCAGTTGTAGTTCTGGTCACTTTTTCCCTGATCTGATATTCAGAATGTATTTCTTCTAATGCAGCAGCAAGGACATCAAATGTGTGTGAGCCTATCTATCTATCTACCGTATCTATCTACCGTATCTACCGTATCTACCTACCGTACCTATCTATCTATATGTGTGTATATATATATACAGTATATATATACTGTATATATATATACATACATATACATAAAGTAAAAAATATTAAACCTAATTACCTTTACAATCAACCAGATTTTTTAATTTAATTTTTTAATTTGAATATTTTGTTTTTCAAAGTTTAAGATCAAAACAAAAGTTGAAGGCTATGTTTTACACTTTTATTTTTTAAAATAAACATTATGGTTCTGATTCAGGCCCATAACATTTTTTCTGTTAGGTAATTCTTGGTTAAAGGTTTTGGATGTTTTTATTGCCATTGCCGAGAATGTTAACTCTGCCCATGAACCATATGTTTTTTTTTTACCCTTTATTTTTAAAGGGTAGTCTCGTTGAGAGCTCATTTTCAAGAGAGACCCGTTTAGGGAGCAGATGGTGGGGGTTAAGGGCCTTGTTCAGGGGCCCAGTGTGGGGTAAATGAGGGTGGATGCAGGTGTGGGTGTTTCACCTTTTTCCACCCACATTTTTTTATGTTGTTGGTACCGGCGGGGCTTGAACCGGCGATCTTCCGATCACAAACCCACCCTCTCTAACCTCTGCGCCACCACTCCCCCAACAGGGTTAACAGAGTGAGCTGGATGAGGAGCTGGATGAGGAGCTGAGAAGCTGGATGAGGCAGCAGCTGCAAGGACACCTCCTGGTTCTATGGACTGGGCAGAATTGATAAGGGAATCAAAACAAGGCGAGAAGGCAGCTCGAGGCAGCTTCTCGTGACTGGTCTTCATGCGTGCACTTTATGTACATTTATGTAAGCTGTCCTGAAAATCTGACTTTGCAACAGGTCAAGTGTTCTCCTGCAGGTGTGGTTGTTTTTGAGTAAGATAAAGTGAGAATGTTTTTGTTGAAGTTTCCACTCTGAGCCAGAAGCCATGTTTGTGTCTGACATCAGGTGTCATTTAAAAGAAGACATCTGATGAAAACCATGAAGCTGAAGTAGAACGAGGCCAGCACCTGTCAGCTGCATCCAGTTTTAGGTCCCTGTCCCAAGTAAATGAATGGGACTTCATTTTTTTCACGTGTTGACCCTTGTTTATATTGTTCTCAACTTGATGCTGTATGTTCGATCATTTGTCTTTATACATTTAGCTGTAATTAGTTAAAAGAAAGCTCATGTAAGACGATGATGTAACTGTAACATTCCCATAGTACAGACTGCTTCTAAGCACGACAGCTTCTGTAAACATGTCAGGGCTTCAAACCTCAACAGAAGAAGTTACATCTTTTTACTATAATTCATGGGGCTGCCATTGTAAGCTCTCAAGCTTTTTTGGGGTGGTAGGGGGTGTAACGGAGCTAAATGAGCCTTCTCATTTTCACTTTCTGTTGAGAAGCTTTGCTTTTTCTTCTATGCAGTATAAACACATTTAAAAACCTTGCCACCAGCAGAAACATTTTATTGCCTGGTGGGATCATTCTGTGGGTCATAAAAATCCATAGGTTTCACTCTTCCTTAAATATTGAAATTGTTAGGAAAATCTATCCGTTCATTGTTTGACTCAAACCGTAAGGCTGAATTTATGTACCCAGACTACAGGATCGTATAAAAGAGGAAATGACCGTGTTTGGAGAACAAAAATAAAAGCGAAAAACGTCAGTTTATTTTGGTTTTATTGAACAGGAAAGACAAATGTCAATGTGAGTGTGTTAGACGGTGGTTCATCAAACTAAGGTTTTCAATTATAAAGTGCACTTGCAGTTGACTGCTAAATGGAGACTCCTTAGTGTCCCTCGTTTCCCCTCACAGACTCCATCACGCTTCAGCCGGAGCAGGACTAAACTGTTGTCACACAGCCGTTTTCGCACTGCACAGCCCTCCCCGGCCCAGCTCGTCCCGGAGCCCAGCCTGGCCCGCCCGCCCTCATTTCGCATTGTACAGAGATTATTATTAGTCATGGGCGTAGCCAGGATTTTATGAAGGGCGGTTCCTTTATAGGAAAAGTGGACTCCTGGAAAAAGTAATACGCCTCGGTGGCTCACTGGAAGTGTGTCGGCTTTCCGCTCTTAACTTTATCTTGACTCGGGTTCGATTCTCACCTGGTTCAACTTATTTTACGTTTGTCTTTTATTGGATTAAAAAAAAGGAGTTTTTGTTAACCACAGGCATAACCCAAACTCCTTTTTTTTTTAATCCAATAAAAGACAAACGTAAAATAAGTTGAACCAGGTGAGAATCGAACACGAGTCAAGATAAAGTTTAGAGCGGAAAGCCGACGCTCTTCCAGTGAGCCACCGAGGCGTATTATGTTTTCTAGGAGTCAACTTTTCCTATGAAGGAATCGCCCCCCGTAAAATCCTGGCTACGCACAAGCGTTAGAGAATATTAGTTACACAGGTAGTTCCCAATTTACGAGCGCTCTTACACATGAGGTTCCGGACTTACGAGCTGGCAAACGAGCAGTAAATTTGTAAAGAACATACAAAAAATACAGCACTTTTGTGTTTTTACTAAAAACACATAAAAGTGCTGTATTTTTTGTATGTTCTTTAGATGAAAGTGTGTTAGCTAACCGTTTGGAAACATGTTTCTGAGCATGTTTATGAACTAGTATGAACATTTGTGATGAAAAACGAGTGTTCGTAGTAGCGCTAGCATAAACTTTCCGAATTACGACCGAAAACCCGGACTTACGAGAACACGCGTTTCGTGTTCCGACGTACGAGATTTCGCCTTACGAGATAGTCGGAGGAACGGAACTCGCTCGTAAGTTGGGGACTACCTGTATTTTAAAATCCTGGCTACGCGCAAGAGTTAGAGAATATTAGTTATATTTTAATGAAATTCAGCTTGCGCTGAAAGGCGGAAATCCTCTGTTATGGGGGCGCGCTTCGTGTTATTTACGTTCTAACATAAGCTGATTTGTAATCAGTTAACAAAAATTTAACTCTGAAACACTAATTCAGCTAACATTTTTTTAGGGGTTTCTGTAGTTAAATTTTAATGAAATTCAGCTCGCGCTGAGGTTGTTGTTAGGACGAGTTGATAACTCAACACGCAGCAGTCCCGCCCCTGCTGCAAACAACAAATCAAATGATGAGCAGTACATGACGTCAAACTGGGCCCGGGAGCTCGGCCTGATTAGAACCTCCGTTGGTGGGGTTCCAAAACGAGGGCTGCCGCCGGCCCGAGAAGGCAAATGCGAACCACACGAACCCGGGTTAGAAGCCGGGCTGGGCCGGGGAGGGCAGTGCAGTGCGAAAACGGCTACAATCCAGCATCCCAGGGAGGATAAGTGCATAAGTTAATGGAAGATCAGCAAGTTAAAGTCCTTCTTATGTTTCTGCTTCTATCTCCAGGTTTCACTTCAACTTGGCTACAACAATCATGTGCCAGATTTAACATGTCCACATTTCTCCGACTGATTATTGTGATTGTAGCATAGCATTTCTTCATTACTGACCAGCATGGAGCTGAAGTCTTAAGACTTTCACTTTAAAAAAATATTTTCCTATTTGGTCAACCATTTTTCTATATAATTTATATGTACAACTGATTTTATACAAAGAAAAATAACCTTCAGAGTTAAGTCCAGTTTGGCACATGCTCCACCCCCTTCATCAAACAGAAGCAAGAGTTTAGCTGTTCATTTTAAGTTCTGCCTCTCCTGTATGCACGCACATGCACACTCACGCGCGCACAAACACCCGTTATTCAGGATGAAATGGTTACGTCATACAGGAATGTCACTCACATAAAATCATTACTCACTATTGTAAAAGACAACAAACCCTCCCTGTGGGGAACTCGACAGTACAAACGATCTCGTTTTAATGAGAACTGGTGGTCGATTCCAGTGTGGAACATCGGAAGAAAACACGAGGAAGTAGTTCGTTGTGTGCAGTTGTAAAACGATATGCATCTTGAGGTTTTGTGGATTATCTTTGATGTCACAGCAGTCAATCAAAATGTTGGGCATCACGTTAAAGCTGGGGTATGTAAGATTGTAATGTAGTCTGTAACTTTTCAAACAATATATATTTTAACATATTTCTTCACTCTGTCACTAGATTGATGTTAGAGAGGTAATCTCTGAAAAAACTAAAAAAAAATATTGTCCCCTTGCTTCTCCAGGTGGTAAATAAGCATTTCTAAAAAGAAAAAGTGACCCGCCATTTTCCAGCCAATAAAAACAAAGTTTGTAACCAGCCAATAAAAACCGAGCTTGAATTTGAATCAGCCAATAAAAACAGAGCTTGAATTCAAATTTCAACAGACCACAAGGGGGCAGAGCCATATATGGCTCTGAGGGGGAGGGATCAGAATGCTTTGCTTGTTGAAATTTTTTCTAAGTGCTGATGTTCTACAGAAACTGCAGACTGAACCTTTAAGCTTTTCTATTTCTCTTCAACAGGGCATCTTAAAGTTTATGTACCATTTCTGTCACTGAGAGCTTAAATACATTTCACAAGCCGTCATTTTTCTCAAATCAAGTCTACTTTAAAAATACAGTAATAAATAAGCTCAGTTAATAAATAGTTTTTTTCCATCTAAATACAAATGTATGGACTAATCTGACTGAAAATCTGAGCGTAGTGTTCAGCTGGAGTGTTAAAAGTTTGTAGATTAGGTAGTCTCTGGGTTTGGACATTAAACAGTAATTAATAGGGCTGTGTAATAATATTGATATCACGATATATATCTTGGTCTGCCGAGTAGACTTTCTGTTTAGAGTTCACTTATTACTTATTAGTCAGGGTCTATCTACAGGCCTTAAGCTGCTCTGCTAAAATGAGTGCATTTGAAGTTAAAAGTTCTTCATTACTTGAATTATAGACTGTTTTGGAGAAGTCATATTACTGTTTACTTACCAAGCACTTAAGAGTGATTCCTTCAGATGTTAAGTGTCGAGGTTAAAAAGGTTTCAAACTATTCAGAGCAGGGCACTTGGTACACTTTATTTACTTTACAAATGCATGCAAGCTACAGTTTTTACTGTTTCAATTGAAAGAAACATGTTTTCTCACCACTTCTTTGATTCATTTTGTCCAGCTGTCGACTTTAAGTCTGTGTCCATGTCCAACCAGAGCCAGGTATTGTGTACAGTACTGTAGTTGGTGCTTTTAATCAGTTTTCAGTTAAATTACTTCAATCCAAGTCTATAACAGTCTCAAAATGTCACCAAAATCACTCTGTCCCTCTAAAATCTTTCAGAAAATTGCAGGTGTTTTGAATTGTATAGTTTGCTGAATATCGCAATATATATTGTATTGTGAGCAGAATATCGTGTATCGTATCGTGAGATTATTGTATCACTACAGCCCTAGTAATTATTGTCTGGATATTGCTTGAAACCCTTCTGAAATGCCCGACATGTCTCTGTGTGTTTTATACAATGTTTGTCTCTTCCTTCTTTCATGTCTCCCACACCCTTTAAGGACATAAACGCATCATAGGAGCAGACAGTGCTGGGGGGAAATAGCCCTAATGAAAGAATCACGACGAGGTGGCACATTAGGGAAGTAGACCTTAGTAACATAGAAATGCACACGTCCCTCAGATGATCAAGTTCCTGGTGGAGAATCACATTTAGTGTCTCCCAGCAGCACAAAGGTTTGTCACTCCTCGTTTTGTCGTTTACGTCATGCTGATTTTTGCTTTTTGTTTTAAAGTGCAGTCCAGATGCAGGTGACTAAAAGAGAGGAGTCCTTTCACACAGAGAAACAGGAACCATTGTAAAACCCAGAGGATGAGATCAGGCGGAGGATTGGCACGTTGATCAGAGAGCTTGTGGGATACAGATGTGATAAGTCTAGTTATGAGGGTAGTTTTTTTTTAACCCTCTAAATATTCTCTTTTGTCACTGATCTAGCACCGGGGTCACTCCCTGGACTGGTAGAACAGAATGTATCCCGACTCAGAGTTCTTGGAAATGTCTGAGGTAAGACCGTAAAACTCCTCAATGGCCTGGGCATCGATTTTCTGCACAATGAGATTTAAAGACAAGATTTAGTGATCCACCAACACAGCAGAAAGGTACAGACAGAGAAGACTTCAGTCAGCTGTCTGAGTGACGCACCTCCACAATGTCATCATCAAACAGCAGCCAGAAGCCGTGACTCTTCACTATGGTGATGTAATGACCTCTGTTAGGACCACTGAGGGAAAACAACAAACAATAACTGTACAGAAGATGGCATCTGAAATCTCTCACACTGTGAAAAACAATGTACCGTTTAGCTTCTGTTGTAGCTTTGGTCAGAAGGAGCTAAAACGAACAGCTTTATAACCAAGTCTGGACTAAAGATGAGCAGGAGCCAGACAGTATGCAAGACAGCACAGATGTTATCATCATTTATCTAAAGACTGGTTAAAGGAAGGAAAGGCCTGCAGTTTTAATCAGTTTAAACGTGTGTGCGTTTGGCTGCTGCTGACAGCACTAAAACTTTGATCTTCTACAGTTAGTAACAGCCTGTCATTTTGTTGGGTTACATTTTAATATGACACTTTAATCTATGACTCAGAGTTGGTTCAGGATAGAGTCTGACTCAGTGATTTAAAGACTGGTGCTAAACCAGCTGCTGGGTTGACATTATGCAAATATTAACCTAACAGTATCATGACAAGAGGGTGTTTCATTAAAAGTTCAAAGTAGTAGATTATTCTTGTAGAAAACAGAATGAGTGGACTTGGATCAAAGAGTTGTGTTTTTAAAAATAAATTCAGTTTAAATAAAACCTGTATATGTACTTTATATATATAGGCTTCTATTATGTAAAGTTATTAAACATTATGGGATAAATTTTCATTGTTATGCTGATGATACACAATTCTATTAGTTCATTAAACCTATCAGTTACTTAGACTACAAGCATGTCTTAAAGACATAAAAACCTGGATGACTCCAAAATGTCTGCTTTTGAACACAAACAAGACCAAGGTTGTAGTTTTGGGACCTGAACATCTTAGGAATTAAGTTTTCAGTCTTTCTCCCTCCTTAGATGACATTAATCTGCCTCCAGCTCTAATGTTAATAATCTTGGTGTTATTTTTGATAAGGACATGTCTTATAACCCGCACATTAAAAATGTTACCAAGATCTATTTCCTACACATTCATAACATCACTAAGATTAGAAACATATTGTCTAAAAATCATGCCAAAAAACTGGTTCATGCATTTATCATGTCTAGACTGGACTATTGCAGTGGTTTACTATCTGGGTGTCCAAATACTTGGGTTTTTTCCAGAGTTTTTTCTTTCCACTGTCTCCTTTGTACTTGCTCATGATGGGAGACTGTGAGGAAGTGAAGATTCAATGAGTCTGTTGCTTCCTTAGAGATAACTTTACTAATTAGCCTGTGTATGTATGTGAATATTTGTAATTTGGCACTATATAAATTAACTGAATTGAAATTGAATTGTATTTTTCCTAGGCCAATTCTGACTTTCAGCTAAACGGATCAACAAATGTAGCTAAATAAAGTTTAGAAGAAGTCACAACATTCTTGTCCTTTTTTAGGAGTGTTTGTTATCAAACTGTACCTTCCACAGTGAACCACCACTGCCACTAGATCGTACATGCGATCCAGATTGACTGCATCCCCAGACGTGTTGAAAAGACGAAGCTCCAGAGGGAACACCACCCGGTAGGACAGCTTGGTGTAGCGGTGCAGCTGCTCCATGTACTTAAACCTCTTGAGGTGTAGTGCCAGGATCATGGGAAGCTTCTTCACACGCATCCTGCAGAGTAACACACACCCTTTGTCGTTTTTTGTACAAAACCCCGCACCAGGCAGGGATGGTGTAAAAGTTTGAGTTCACTGACCGTTTCTGTGCTTCTTGCTTGCTGCAGCATGCTTCACAGTAGTATTTGTATTCACTGCACAAAGTCTCTGTGTTGCTGAAGTCCCTGGAGGAGAGCAAACACCACAGCAGGCTTGATTAGTCAGTTTTCTTCTGACTAAAGGGAATATGTTACTTAACGTATAGTAAACTACCTGAGACAATGTGTTATTGATGTGTTCTGCTCCACATCCACAGAAAGATCCAGAAAATCTTCGTCTTTGCTGCTTACCTGTAACAGCCCCCCAAAAAAACTTCAATTTTCTGTGAGTCAGTGCGCCTGCTGTTGTCATGACAACCACTCGCCCACACTTGCACACGCATGTCAGCGAACACTGCCAGTCTCTGAAATGTTGATTGGACATGGGACCTTGTGTGTTTTGGCAGAGCAGCTTGCTGGATGTTTGCAGGGGTTGTTTAGGGCAACCCACCACTCTGCCCACCCTCAGAACAGAGTTAACAAAGCTTAGTGGCCATGATGGATAAATGCCCCACTTCCACATTATCCTAAGACTTTGTGGAGCCAGCCTCTGTGAGATAAGGTCAAAGTACTGGGGCTCCCACCTTTGATGGCTACACAGCACACTGTACCTCGTCCGTGTGACCCCGCCAGCATGTGGTGGGCCAACAGGAAGTTGAAACCATGTAGCTCATTCGGGCTGAGTTCGACCAGGTCCCATGGGTAGAGGTCTGATCACCAAGCAGTCAACGAGCCCTACCCCCAGGCTTCAGGGTGGGGCCCCGGTGTTTTCTGGCCATAGGAGTATCATCATGAATCGTTCCGTCTGGCCCACCATCACCTACAACCAATTTTGTGGCGGCCGTGGTGTAGTGGTAATGGCAGTCGTCCCCCGATCGGAAGGTTGGAGGTTCGAATCCCGGTTCCCCACACCATGTGTCGTTGTGTCCCTGGGCAAGACACTTAACCCCGAGTTGCTCCCGGTAGGACTGGAAAGGCGCCTTGCATGGCAGTCTGCCGCTACCGGTGTATGAATGGGTGGATGGTTGGTATTGTAAAGCGCTTTGGGGCACCTCACAGGGGGCTAGAAAGCGCTATATAAATAAGCTCCATTTACCATTTACCATAAGGATTGCTTGCGAAACAGAGTTTCTCTTTCCACAAGCAATCACCCAGTTTCTACAGGAACTGGACATTATCTTTAGGAACTAGAGTATCTCTCCCTTACCCCTAATTTTGAATTAGAACAAAT
>JBBPBX010022312.1:30600-41538 GCA_038048925.1 Garcialebias charrua
ATTTTTTAGAGGAAAAGTTTAAAAGAAGGTTCATTTTAGCAGGCATCTGCCTAAGAAAAAAAGCAAACAAGTTTAAATTAAGTTTTTCCCATCTTTCTGCTGCTCCCTTCTTCAGGGGTCGCCACAGCGAACTGTTGCCCAAAGATATGGGAATTATTTTTACGCCAGATGTTCTTCCTGACTCAACCACAGACCTCCGAGCTACCACAGCCCTCTGTGTGGAGCAGAGGGCTGCTATCTAGGGCGCTCGTATGAGCAGATGGTGGGGATTAAGGACCTTGCTCAGGGCCCAGAGTGGGGCAGATGAGGATGGAGTCAAGTGTGGGTGCTTCACCTAGCCTACCCACATTTTGATGTCTGCACCGGGAGTTGAACCTGTGATTTTCCAATCACAGGCCCACCTTCTCTAACCTCTGCACCACCACTCCCAAATTAAGTGGTACAGTTTGTAAATGGGGAACGTGTCATGTAGCACTGTCATTTTCTCTGTAGTGACATCTACTGTTCAGAAGGAGAACTGCAGAAACAAGAAAAACTTAAAACTGTTAATTTAATAAGAAATGTTTGTTAATTTATTTTGCCAGAACCAATCTTATGAAGTCTCTAAAATATACAGCTTTGAAACTTATCCAACATTAATAACATTTACAGTTGCCTTTTTGGACATGCATGCATGCATATATGTGTACACATTGTACTTGAGAAGAGTTTATTACAGCCTCATAAAATCAATAAGGATGATGATATCAGAAAGGTACCAACCGACATCCACATTTAGGTATCGGGATCGGAAGTTTAAAAAAAAAAGTGGATGGGTGCATCCCTAGCCTGGCCCTCGCCTTCCTGCACAGCTCCGCTCAATTCTCATTTCCCTTCACTGCACAGTCTGGGACTGCACCCACCCACAAGGATTTCTCCGGTAGATTTTTGTTCGGACCAATCAGAGAACAGAAGGGGTGGAGTTTTGGACCCTAACCCACGCCCCCACCAGTCCCAGCGCGCAGAGCCCTATAAAAGGGCTCTGCCAGCGCTCAGTCAGCGAGCAGCGGCATGTTCTCATTCAAAGCGATGCAAAGCGATGCAGGATTGTTTTATATGTGACACAAATTTATTAATTTCCCCTTCTTAATCCCTTATCTGGAGTTTTCTTTTGTTTTGTTTTTTCCCAAAAGTTAAGTAATCGCTCCCTCGTCCTCCTTCTCCTCCACCCTCCTGCTGAGTAAAATGAACACGGAAATGCCTCAGGTTGTCACGAGAATTAAACTCGGGTTTTAGTTGCTGACCGAGTCCCATCAGATTTTCTGGTGTTTTGGTGAGCTGGACCAGCGATCCATGGTTTGATTTTATTGTATTAAAACGTTTTATAACATATAAACACAGAATTTGCGCAGCGAGAGAAACGCTGCAAGAGGCGGAGCAGCTGTCAGTCAAGTTCACCAGAGCACGGGGGGTGGCTCTGAGGGGAGGGAGCAGAATGCTTTCCCTGTTCAAAATATCCAATGGTTTTGTTCCTAAGCAGAGGCCACGCCTCCAGCAAGAAACGTTTTTCAATGGGAAAAGTCCAGACCCTAGTACGAAGCGAAGTGAAGGACAAGGGTCTGGTTTAAACCAGGCTAGTGCATCCCTATAAAACCCCAACATTTTTAATTAGTTATTAACGGTCGAGGATGAGCAACTGAATAAATGGGGCTGAAGATTCGAAGCTGAGAGGTACAATACTTGTACTTTGATGGCCATAAAAAAACATTTAAACCCCGTTTCTGCCTGCATTCTTCTGAATTATTGAGACACACGGACAGCTCTGACACACGCGTCTGGTTGGGGATCTCACCTGTTTGGGTGGTCGGCCGTGCACGTCCGCTGAGTGTAGCGGCAGATTGAACGTCCATTTGGGCGATGGATCGCTGCCTGGCAGTATAGTCCCATCTGAAGCTTAACTGAACTTTTTACTTCTTTCAAGACAAGCCAGCTCGTGGTGAAATGGCCATGTGCGTCTGGTGGATGTATGGCAGGCCATGTTATCATATAATTGGATCGTGGCTGACCCTGACCTAATTAAAAGCCCAAGACCGACCCAGCCTGGCCGTTAATGACATTACAATGACAGCTCTACTTCACACTGACGACTACAATTCAAGAGTATCCATATTTATTATTTAATGTACCCTCATATTTTTTACACAGTGCCATTTATTCATATAACTTCATTGTTAAATACGGTACTTTTATTAGACTTGAGTGTTTGTTGATTATTTTGTATGTCTCTTTTTTAAATTGGGTGAGATATGTATTCTTAAATACATATTTACTAGTGGTGTAACATACACGTGGGTGTATTGAACCGTTTCGGTACGTTTGGTTATTTTTTCACTCATTAAATTTTATTAACAAGAGATTATGCGCCACGGAACTAAAGTTCCTACATGTGTTTCAGCACGGCACGATTATCTTGCAGCACGTGTAGCATTAGCAGCCTAGCAGGCAACAAACAAGCCATCTCATTGTAGTCTCCTGTTTGGGAACATTATGTCTTTCTTGTTAAAAGACAAGTGAACAAATCCAAAGCCGTGTGACGACGTTTCACAGAGATTGGATCTGCCGCAGGCAACACATCTAACTTGTTAACGCACTTGAAACAACATCATGTGAACGTACCTTGGTGCAAAGACCGAAAACAGCAGCATTTAAACAAACTATCAGGTAATTCAGAGAGGTCCAGAGCAAGAACACAAGCTGTAGGAGTTTTAAAGCTCTGGATCTATGTTTGAATGTTGTTGGTGCGCCGGCTTTAAGCATAAAGTTCTTGAGCCCCACTGCTTACGACATCAATCACGTCAACACTTCAGCCAAAAAGTTACAACGGGCACTTTATGAAAAAGCTAACACTGATCATCAACAAGCCCAACCCCAGATTTAAAGTCTTGCCACATAGATGATGAGTGAGAGAGAATATTCAATCACCTCATATGATGACTGTGCAAGAAGAGGTATTATTGTATTATTGTGATCCAATTAACTTTTTTTATTATAACCTTATTAACTCTTTTTTTTTTTAAATCTGTGTTGTTTGTAATCTGAGGATGATAGCAGCTGAGTCTTCTTCATCCAGCAGATCACCTCCAGCTAAGAAGTCTGTAATGACTGAACTTGTTTACTTCAAAAGTCAAAGTCAACTTTATTGTCAAAACTGCAATAAGTACAGGACATACACAGGATTGAAATTGCATTCCTCTCTGTCCCTCGGTGCAACAGTAAACATTTAAACACTAAAACACTAAACATTGAATTAACATAAGAATAAAATGAAATAACAAAACTGTAATACTGTCCTGAGTTTTTTTACATAGTAGTATAAAAGTGTAAAAAGTATATCTATAAAATAAACTTGGCATATTTTCAAAATAAACAAACTTAAATAAACGTAGTTAGTCTCTATTTTGGCCTTTTTTGTACTGAAAATTAACCAAACTCAGCCTTCCTTGAAATTGAACCAAACCGAAATGTGATTTTAGCGTACCGTTACACCCCTAGTATTTACACTACTGGTTTTTTTAAGCAACCTGCTGTGAAACTTGGGTTTTGTTGCTCATCATTAAGAAAATACATTTTTGCAGTTCATTGCAGAGTTATTTTAGCTCAGCTGCTAGTTAGCTAGCTCAGCTTGCCTAGCAGTTTTTCTGTGTAAAAGTTTACACCAAGGCAAGGCTACATTCCCACTGCAGGTCTCAATTCCAGTGTTTTTGCGTTGTTCATATAATAATTAAATTTGAATGTTGTCAGACTCCAGTGTGAATGGGAATTAAATACTAAATTGAATCATATTGCTTTTTGCTGATCGTGTACTCTTAATTTGTCGGGATGTTGGCAGAAAAACATTGTTTAAACCAGTGTTTTTCAACCTTTTTTGAGCCAAGGCACAGTGTTTTAATTGAAAAAAAAAAATCACGAGGCACACCACCAACCAAAATTGTAAACAAAGATACTAAGAAAAAGTCTGTTGGATGAAAGAGGAAACTTTTCTACAATTTTTTAACCCATCCAGAGGACCTAATTTAACTTCTTTTTTTTTCTGCTTGGATTATTGCGCTCCATCAGGAGGATGTTGTATGTGATGTGTCATGTGACACTTTCTGATGGGGTGGGTTTTGGGAAGTCTTTAACAGATTTTTGGGCTGGAAAACCTGGACTCCATCTGGCAACACTGTTGCTGACATGCCTACTGAATTGATTGACAGGTCGGGTGGAAGAAAAAAAAGGCGAGAGCCGGCAGCTTCTGCTGCATAGGTGTTCTGTGTTTATATGTTAATAAAAAGTTCTAAAAAATAAAATAAAACAGGGAGCACTGGTCCTGCAACCCACACATCAGACAGGAAATCTGCAGAACCTCGCGCAGCCACGTTGGACCCGAGTTTAATTCGCTCGTGACAAATTCATTCATTTTCTCATCATTTCAGTCATGGAGTCAGCGGAGGAGGAAGCGATCACAGCCTTTTGGCAAAAAAACAAAAAGAAAAGGCCAGATCAGGGATGAAGAAGGGGAATTTAATACATTTGTCCATCCATCCATTTTCGTCCGCTTATCCGGGGTCAGGTCGCGGGGGCAGCAGCCTAAGAAGGGAGGCCCAGACTTCCCTCTCCCCAGCCACTTGGAGCAGCTCCTCCGGGGGAATCCCAAGGCGTTCCCAGGCCAGCCGAGAAACATAGTCCCTCCAGCGTGTCCTGGGTCTTCCTCTGGGTCTCCTCCCGGTGGGACATGCCCGGAACACCTCACCAGGGAGGCGTCCAGGAGGCATCCTAACCAGATGCCCGAGCCACCTCAACTGGCTCCTCTCGATGTGGAGAAGCAGCGGCTCTACTCCGAGTCCCTCCCGGATGACTGAGCTTCTCACCCTATCTCTAAGGGAGAGTCCAGACACCCTGCGGAGAAAACTCATTTCAGCCGCTTGTATCCGAGATCTCGTTCTTTCGGTCACAACCCAAAGCTCATGACCATAGATGAGGGTGGGAACGTAGATCGATCGGTAAATTGAGAGCTTTGCCTTTCGACTCAGCTCTCTCTTCACCACGACAGACCGGTACAGAGCCCGCTTCACTGCGGATGCTGCACCTATCCGCCTATCGATCTCACGCTCCAGTTCTATTTCGTGTAAGCATTCGCCCTTTAAAAGCTTCGCTTTGTTGGGTTTATCCCTCGCGCTTCGCGCCAACATTGAAGACTTGTAGTCCACGCCCACCTGCTGTGGGCCCGCCCTGTGGTCCTTTATAAATTGCCCATGGACCATCATTCTGTTCCCATTTTTTCTTCACGCTTGTTCAACAAGAAAGACTCAACTATGTCCCTTTTTAGGACCACCTTCAAGCCCTGCCCCACGTGCGTGGCAGGCTACATTTTGTCGACCGACCCGCATCCACTATGCGAGGCTTGCCTGGGAGCTGTCCACGCTCGGCAAGCTATGGTTCCAGAGCCCTCCTGCCCCGCGTGTGGCTTGTTATCCGAGGAGGAGAGGGCGCGCCGGTTCAACCTCTTCAACCAGGCGGTTGTCGAGTGTCAGCCGAGGGGAGACGTGAGTGTCGAGGAATTCATGGAGGAGCTGAACTCTCTCACGTCTCCCTCGGAGGCAGCTAGCTGTGACGGGGCAGCGTCACCTTGCGGTGACGCTGTTCCCGCTTCACCGATATTCTCCGACGCTGAGAATGCTAGCGGCGGAGCTCCCACCTGTCCACGTGAAGGTGGGGAGCTCCCCCACCCTCCCACCGAAAGAGCGGAACCTGCCGGCGACCGCGGTCCAGCCTGCTTCGGAGGTAGGGACCCGGTGCAGCCCCCACGCTCCACCATCGGCTCCACACACAGCAGAGCATCTTCGCCAGACGGACGTCCGGCGACTCCACTGGAGGACACAGCGAGCGCGCACACCTCCCTCCTCAGCGCGCTCCCTGAAATCATTAAGATGGCAGCAGAAGTCTGCAATCTGGAGGTGCCCGTGGCGGCCGCCCAGGCAGCTTCACCCCTGCTGGCAGGAAGATTCGCCACGCAGGGCAATGGGCACCAGGACACAATCTGGCCGTGCGTCGCTGACGTCTCAGCCCTGCTCCAGAGCGCGGCCAGCGAGCCGCTGAAGCTCAAGGCGCCAGTTTCGTCCTACGCCCAGATTTCAAAGGTTCTGGGCGTCACGGACCAGTCCTTCCCCACCGTGTCCCCACTGGAGCCCGCGCTGTCCGCGGTGTTTGGAGTCAAGGCGGCGAAGCATGTGGGCACCCGGATCACCCCTCCGGCAACCAACGACCAGCTCACGAGCAAACTGACAGACAAGATCCATCAGTGCTCGTCACAGGTGGGAGCTGCTTCAAATAATGTAGCCTTGATGGCCATGTACATCTCCCGCCAGACCGAAGATGACAACCTCGGGAAGGCGGCAGACATCATTACAAATTTATGTGCAGCACTGGCTACGTGCTCAGCGCGCATCTCAGCGTGGGCCACTCTCCTCCAACGTCAGCTCTGGCTCAAGCTCTCCCCAACCATCCCAGATGAAGTTAAACGGCAGCTTCTTGAAGGGCCGGTGTCTGCTGACGGGTTATTCGGCCCGCACTTTAAAAATGTGTTTAACCAACTGCAGTCCTCATCAGAGGCGCTGGAGCAGGTCCAGAAACACGTGACCCCCCAGCGACCAGATCCCCGCTCGGCTCAGGGGCCTGTCCGGTACCGGGACCAGGCCAAGGCGTTCCGCCAGCAGCAGAAGCGGGCACCGCCGGCAGCCACGTTCGCCGTGCCAGCACCACCAGCAGCGGCCAGGGGCCAACCGCCTCACTTCCAGAGGTTCGGACCCCCCCGTGGCAGAGGCAGGCAATCCTCATGGTTGGGCCAGAACCAGGATACGAGGAAGAAATATTTTAAAAAATGATGGGGCGCCGGAGTTGTGTCGAGTGTTGATGGCAGTAATTTGAGTGAGAGCAATAAAATTACTGTCACAAAGAACAGAGTGTCTTATTCACATGTGAGTTCATCTGTTTCTACTGACACATCTCCACAAATAAGTTCTGAGGTTGTTTCAAATGGTTTTTTTTCAAGCAACCAGAGGGTAAAAATGAGTTTCTGTCATCAAGCAGTGGACCGCCAGACAGCTGCAGCTGCAGGTGCACCTGCGAGCAGTGAACTCTGGATGAACTCAGCAGCCCCTCCTCGCACGACGGAGAAGGCGCGCTCTGACAAATATCTGAAATCAGAGAGTGGCAAACTGTTCAAACAAAGCAGATCTGCTTGTTTTCAATCGGTTAAAACTCATGAGCCTGTTTTAACCAGGACTTTTTCACCTCTTCCTGCTGCTCTTCGAGCAGAAACATGCACAGGTTTGTACCGTGACGCGTCAGCTGTCAATCAGCCCTTTCAAGTCCGGCCTCCCATGGACCGTTGCGGAGAAAATCCGCAAGGTGGCGGTAGAGGCCAGGGTATCTTTTCCTTCAATTCAGAACACACATGCGTCTCCTCTGACAGCTCACAGTGCCGTGTGGTTAAGCACATGCACGCTAAACAGCTGGTTGGAAAAAACAATCCGCAATGGTTATACTCTACAGTTTGCGGAGACACCTCCAAAATTCAACGGAGTGCTGGAAACGAAGCTGTCGTCCCCAGAACAGGGAATAATTCTCCAGTCAGAACTGAAGGAGTTATTACTGAAAAACGCAATTTCCAGAGTCCCCTCAGGGGAGGAGGAAAACGGGTTTTATTCAAAGTATTTCCTGGTCCCAAAGAAACCAGACGGTTACAGGCCGATTCTGGACCTGTCATTTTTCAACAAATATATCGTGGCTCGCCCCTTTCACATGCTGACGATAAAACGTGCACTGGAGTACGTGAATCACGGGGAATGGTTCACGTCAATCGACTTGAAAGATGCATATTTCCATGTTCCTGTGATAAACAAACACAGGAAATATCTCAGGTTTGCATTTCAAAAAAGTCAAAAAGTCAAAAGTCAACTTTATTGTCAGATCTGCAATATGTACAGTACAGGACATACACAGGACCGAAATTGCGTTTCTCTCAGTCCCTCGGTGCAACAGTAAACATCTAAACATTGAAACACTGAAACATATAATAATAGACATAAGCATAAAATAGTAAAACTAACACTGTCCTGAGTTTTTTGCATAGTGGTATAAGAGTATGAAAATTTACACCAACTCTAAAACTAAAACATTAAATCTAAAAAAGCTAAGTCTGGTCCTCTGGACATTCAAAAAAAAAAAACAAAACAAAGCAAAAAATTGTAGAAACGTTTCGTCTTTCGTCCGAAAGACTTCCTCAGTCTGAGGTGCTGGGTTCAGCTCAGTCTTATAAATAGCACCCTCTCACAGTGTTACACAACCAGTTGGCTGATGACAGCCTGAAACCAGCTGCTCACATGATCAAGGAGGACCATCAGCCTAACAATGGATCGTTAGCACCCTGATGGTTGTTTGCTATTCACAGAGGGCTGAGTGATACCAGCAATCACAGCATTGTAGGAGGGGGACAGTTGAACTCGGAGGCCTCCACCCCTGTTTAATGATGGGCGGTTTCTTTTCACAAAGATGGCCTCCTTTACTCCTCTCTCAAACCATCGTTCCTCTCTATCAAGGATGTGAACATCTTCATCCCTGAAAGAGTGACCGCTGGCCTGGAGATGAGTGTAGACTGCAGAGTCCTGACCTGATGATGTTGATCTTCTGTGCTGGGCCATCCTTTTGGCCAGTGGCTGTTTAGTTTCCCCGATATAAGACTGATCACAGCCCTCCTGACACTGAACAGCATACACAATGTATAAAACATTAAACATTTAATGAACATAATATTGTCCTGAGTTTTTGCATACTAGTATAAAAAAAGAGTATAAAAAGTATAACTAAAATAAACTAAAGGTTTCTAGCATTGACATTTGCAAAGTGGCAAAGCAGCGTATGAGTCAATGTACACAGTATATGTATGAGGTAGTAGTTGATGTTGTTATAGAGGCAAAAAGTGGCATATGCAGTAAGGCACATTGGGCATCCCTAAATAAGACCTAAATAAGACCGTTCAGAGCACACTGTATATGTACCAGCAGTGGTGTAGATATTAGAGTAGTGTAAATAAATGTAAACAGTAGTAATTACATGTAAGCAGTAGTAATAAAAGTAAACAGTATTAATAAATGTAAACAGAGAATGTAAACAGTATTATGATTATAGGCAGTGATGTAATACAGACATTAGTGCAAGTATGAGAAGTAGTGCAAACTGTATGAGCACATGACCGAGAGTTTAGTGAAAACCCGTTTGATGACACAGAGTCTAGTGTTAAATAATGTGTGAGAAAGTTTTAGTGTTAAGGCAGTTCAAATGGGAGGGGGGGCAGAGCAGGCAGAGTGTTTAGCATTCTGACTGCCTGATGAACAGAGCTGTCTCTCAGTCTGCTGGTTCGAGCCTGGAGACTCCTCAGTCTCCTCCCTGATGGCAGCAGTCTGAAGCAGCTGTGTAGTGGGTGTGTGGGATCACCTGCCATGCGGTGGGCTTTCCGAGTGAGGCGTTTGCTGTGTAAGTCCTGCAGTGAGGGCAAGGAGGTGCCCACGATCTTCTCAGCTGCTCTCACAATGCGCTGGAGGCTCTTGCGGCAGGATGCAGTACATGCACCAAACCACACAGTGATGCAGCTGGTCAGGACACTTTCTATGGCACCTCTGTAGAAGGTGCTCATGATGGGGGTTGAAGCTCCAGCCCTTTTCAGCTTGCGGAGAAAGTAGAGACGCTGGTGAGCCTTCTTTGCCAGTGCTGCAGTGTTCCTGCTCCAGGACAGGTCCTTTGAGACGTGCACTCCCAGGAACTTGGTGCTGTCTACTCTCTCCACTGCGGTGCTGTTGATGGTCAGAGGGGCATGTTGGGCATCCTTCTTCCTGAAGTCCACAACAATCTCCTTTGTCTTCTCCACGTTGAGAGTGAGATTGTTGTGTCCGCACCACAAGGCCAGGCGGCTCACCTCGTTCCTGTAGTCCGTCTCATCGTTGTTGCTGATGAGACCCACCACTGTTGTGTCGTCCGCAAACTTGATGAAGTGGTTGGAGCTGTACGATGGTGTGCAGTCGTGTGTTAGCAGGGTGAATAGAAGGGGGCTCAGCACACATCCTTGTGGGGCCCCTGCGCTTGTTACGAGTTCAATCGAGTCCCATTCGGGTATGCGCTCGCGCCGCGCACTTTCAGCAAAATCATCGAGGCGGCGCTTCACCCACTTCGTTCCAGAGGAATGAGAATATTATTTTATCTCGACGACATTTTGCTGCTGTCCCGCTCCAGGGCGGAGGCAGAAGCACAAACATCTGTACTGGTGAACCATCTGTCACAGCTGGGGTTCACAATAAACTGGAAAAAAAGTTCTGTGATCCTAGCTCAGAAAATCATTTTTCTGGGAGTAAATCTCTGCTCAGTCAGCATGACAGCTGTCTTGTCAGAGCAGAGGAGGGACTCGCTGACGTCACTGCTCCAGCGTGTTCAGCCCAGCAGGACAATAACAGCTCTGATTGTCATGAGGCTGTTAGGAACCATGGCCGTAGCTCACACAGTGATCAGGTTAGCTCTGCTGCACATGCGCAGATTGCAACGTTGGTTTATCCGTCTGAGACTCGACCCGGTTCGCCACAAATGGCGTCGGATCACGGTACCACAGTCAGTGAGAGCAGACCTGGTTTTCTGGGGGAATCCCTGCATTCTATTGGAGGGAGTTCCCCTGGGCCGAGTGACGTCTCACGAGGCGGTCTTCACGGATGCTTCACGGATGCGTCTCTTTCCGGTTGGGGCGGGACTTATCTGTCTCACTCGGTGGGTGGGACGTGGCCAGTGGACACGTCTCTTCACATAAACGTTCTGGAACTGATGTCAGTTCACAAAGTTCTCAAACACTTTGTTCACATGCTCAGGGATCAGAACGTG
>JBBPBX010022313.1:11183-23343 GCA_038048925.1 Garcialebias charrua
AATTAACTATGAATTTCAATGCTGTAAATTTTAAAGATGTTTAAAGTTAAAACTATTAATATTGACACAGTTGAGAATTTTATGGCAAGAAAGTTCATGCTCAATAATCCACGTACCAAATCCAATAATTTTCAGTCGGGTCATCTGGACAGTTTCTTTTTATAGAAATTGGATGGAGGATGGAGACGGCAAGAGTAGGAATCCATCAAGTGACGGATCAGCTATCAGCCTACCTGCAGTAATTACATCTGGAAAGTGTTGAAGTTGGACTCGGAGTCATCCCATGCACCGGTCTGTCTCCTCTAATTACCCATGCTCCCCTCTTGTTTTGAGTGACAGAGGTGCAGCATTCAGCTAGTGTCACAGCTTGTTGGTTATGTTGCTTTTCCAGCTGTGTGCTGGTATGCATGCCTTTATCAGGGAGGACAGTCAAGCTGACTTGTCATTGTTATATTTTATTTTTTTTACCAGCACCACTGCTGATGGCTTCAGAGAGCTTTGTTTCTCCCTGTTTTCCAACTGTCTTTGTTTATCAGGGGATAACAGGCATGACCTTGTATTGTATCCCAACGCCTGCTGGAGAGAACAAGCATCAGTCTGCTGTCCATAAGCCCACAAGGAACTAAGCCAATGAGTGACAATAACAAGTGGCTTAGCCTCCCTCCATCAGTCAGGCTGGGACGTTGTGGCCATGCAGGGGCGAGAAAGAGAAATGAAAAATAGAGAGACATCAGGCCTGTTAGAGCTGGGAATCTACTCCTCGGTCCATTTTTGACTGACACTGCCTGTATGGCTCCATCTCTTCCCTTCCTAAGCCCTGTCAAAGCAGGGACAAGATAAGACTTTGCAGACCCCCAAAAAAGTGTAGGTGTAGGTAGGTAACACCTGGGCATGCATGACTTCAACACTTTGCTCCATACATCTGTCTTAAGAGATATGTTTGATGTTTGAAAACCTCCCTGTAGTTGTCTTTTACTTTGTTATATACTGTATTTTTTAGTTTTATTGGTTTCACTGGGCGTTCTCCTTTTCCCGGAAAATTAACATTTGTCCTGAAAATGTTCCAAGATCCAATAAAACACACACTTAGCCCTTATCGCTCCCCCCTGTTTATACAGAAACAATGCTGCCTATTTCTGTCCAAATGACCTCCGTTGGCCAAGCAAAAAAATGAAATGCAGCCAAAACGTCTAAATAAAAGCAGCACAGATTTCACAGGGCGCAACAAAAATAAACAAGACACGTAAAAATGCAGCTTCTTCTCTGAAGTCCGACGTGGACTGGAAAGTGAATGAAGTGGAAAAAAGGTCATGCTTTATGGAGCAGGTTGTTCTCGGCACAGAGTGCGATTTGTTAATTAGATCAACTTAGATTAGATTTTGAGACGGCTGAAGAAGAGTTGGCTCAGATTTATACTCAGGCTAAAATTATTTAACATTATTTACTCTCAGACCTCATATCCACTCATGTACTGCATATTTATTGTCTGTCTCTTTAAATAAGACTTACCGTAATGTCAGTAACATCTGACATTAAAGTTCTTACAAAAGTTATGTTTTTATCATTTCTTTTTACTCTAAAAGTCTCAACGGATTCTAAAAGAGACTTTCAGTGCCTGCCACCTGCAATGATGGGCATAAATGTTTGGCAGATGTTATCCTCTCCTGCATGAAGATTTGTTATAATGACCATAAACAAAGTTTGTAGAATGAATCCGGAAATATCAAAGAATAGTTCGTAATTAAATATCTTAAATAAAATAATTACAAAGAGTTTTGTTGATATCTGGAATAAACCAACCATTTTAGTTAATACACTTAATAAATCTGGTGCTGTTAAGCAAATACATTTAGTTCAAGTTCAAGTAGGTTTTATTGTAATTCGCATCACATGTGGTACATGAGGTGGAACGAAATTGTGTACCAGTCCCAAATTACATCCAACAATAACAAAAATATAAATTGTAAAAAGAAACAGTAATAGATATAAACCAAGAATACGCTAAAACACTAAGAGTGCAAAAACAATGAGCCAAACAACAGCAGCACGAACATGAGTCTGTGTGAGTACCGTATTTGTCTGTGTATAATACGCAGTTTTTTTGCTCATTTGAATGTCCTGCGTATTATACACCGAAGCGTATTATCTATGGATTTTTTCCCATATTTTTAGACCCATTTTTCGCTCTGATATCGCTGTTTTTCATTTTGGGCAAAAAATGGTGCAGTGCCACTTTTGTCCGCTAGGGAGACACTTCCAGACCGTTTCTAGCTCATGTGTCCGAAAAAAGCCTCCTCTGGTCGGACTGACTCTGTCGCTGCCCGCCCCCTGCTCTGGATGTAGCTGCATTTAGCTGTGAGGTTAGCTGTTTTTGTTAGCAAGATAACTCATAAACCACACCGCAGATTTTTAAATCCAGCTCATTTGAACATTTGGTTAGTTTTGTTAAGCTCAGGAGCCCGTTTGCTATGAAGTCAGCTAAGAAATATATATTTTTAAGCGTTTATTTAGCTAAATTTAAAGAAAGAAAGCATCCTGTCTGACCCACCTGCATAAAAAGAATCGGCGAACTACTTTTTTAAATCCAGCTGATTTGAACATTTCGTTAGTTTTGTTAAGCTCAGGAGCCCGTTTGCTATGAAGTCAGCTAAGAAATATATTTTTTCTCGCAAAGAAATAATAGTTTTACCGTGTTTTGTTGTAAATTCTTTCGGTGCTCGCCCGCTTCTGTCGCCACCATTTTAAGCAGGGCAAACGAGGTGACGCATAATAGATACGTATTAAACACCGAAGCGTATTATGTACGTTTTTTTTTCTGGTTTATTGGCAATAATTGGACAAAGCGTATTATACACAGGAGCGTATTTTCCAACAACGAATACGGTAGATGAGTATGAATGAATACAACTGCATGAAATAATCAGCAGTGTGAGATCAGAAGGATGGATAATCAGCAGCAGATATCACCAATTTAATAGATCAAATTTGGAGAATTTGGAAAACGTATAATGGACCCGTATGATTTAAGTTCCAAAATATTCATCTAGAACTGCTTAAATGCACAAAGCAAAATAAAAACATAGAAAATAACAGTAACAGAAATGACTCAAAAAGGCAAAAAGCAGATTTATCAGTGCATCTTTAACAAACAGTCAAACCAGAGCAAAAGGACCAAATAAATGTCACTTTACTACTTTCTTTCTGCTAAATCTCTCTGTGTTATTTCCCCCAAACTTGCATTTCCATTTTGGCCTAAATTAATATCAGACTAAGAATTAAGTTTTTATGTGATCAACAATAATAATCATGGACAGGTCAAGGTCACACAGACGCCCACGTTGTTTTTTTTTTTTTCTTCTTTCCACATTTGTCTCTGACTTAGTGTGAACTGAGTCGCTCTTATGCTAATCAGACTTTGGCACCATTTCACTCCAAATCCGACAGCAGTGGGTTTGTTTGGATCATGTTGTTGGAAGATCTGTTACTATTTGCAGTGGCTTTAAACTGACACATTTTAAAAAGAAATGCTAAAACTGTGGTTTGATTGTTGGAAAAACTAGTGGAAAAATTGTAATAAAAATTTGTTTTGTGTTTGGATTCAACAACAAAGTATAAAATCTCAGCAGCCCTGATGACTGCAGCTTGAATCAGTGTTAGTGTCTCTCAGTCATGATGCCTGAATATATAGATCTGTCCTCTTCAGAATATATTTTTGGTTAATGGCCATCATTCAGATGCATGTGAAATCTGTCCTGCCAGCAAAGCTTTTAAGCTCTTAACTTCAAATCTCTCTGTACTCTTGGCTTTTTTTCTCCAGCTCGCAGCTAACATCTTTATTCCCACAGCTTAGCAGTCAGTCAGATTTCCTCGGGGATTCGGACAGAAAGAGACGAGCAGAGCGGATAATCGAAAGAAAAAAAACTGTTTAAGAGATTTATTTCCTTTCTTCTTTTCTTTTATTTCATTCACAACCTTTGTTAGTGTGTACGTAGGAAAAAGAAAGGGAAACAAAGGAACAAATGATGATTAAACAGAAAGGTAAATGTAAGTCTATACGCGGATGATTAATATATGTGTTGACAAAACCTTTTTCTGTTTGCCAGTAACCCAGCTGTGCATCGGGGAAAGATTGAATAGCTGTAACAGCATTTATTCTCCCCGATCAACAACTCAAGCGGGTTGCTTTCTCAACAACTCAGGGTGCTTTATTTGTAGTTTTCATAAAGGTGTTTGTTGAAGCAATAGAGAGAAAAGCACTTATAGGCAAAATCTAATTATATTGTAACCATTTAGACCCAGTTTGTCAAACTTGAGGCAATTTTCCTGCTAAGAAAGAGTTGAGCCTCCATTGGCTAATTTGTTGCTCGAAGTAATAAAATTAGATTTGCCAGCAAAGGAGCAATCAGGGGAGGCCATTAAGTAAAGCGGTAAGGAGGTGTAAGCACATTTACAATTCAGAGCTGGTGCTTGAAAACGGTGAGGGAGAGGCGCCGAAAAAAGAACGATGGCCAGTGACTGGATCGAGTGTCTCGTATCACTTTGATCAATGACGTTTCATCATAAATAAAATAAAATAAAAGGTTTGGAGGCTCAATCATCCAGCTAGACAACATAAAAAAGGTTAAATCATTTCATCTGGACCAGTTTCTTTAATGGAGAAACGTTTCGTCTTCCATCCGGAAAACTTCATCAGTCTGTGGCCTGCCAACCAGATCTGTCCCATAAAGCTTAGGATATAGTTGACGCGTCGCATAGGGCGCGAGAGAGCGCGCGGCCAAAGTGACGCAATCGCGAAGTCCCCGCCCCCGCGCTTTGACCAGCGCGTTGGTTTCGCGCGTGGTCGTGCACCTCCCAGATTTTGAAGCTCCGCAAGCCTAGCGCGCGCCGAATTGATTGACAGGTCGGGTAGGGACCTCACCGACAGCCTTCACGCCAGAGCCTGCAGCTGTCTGCGCCGCTGTGGTCGTGGAAACGGCGTCGCGACGCATGGAGGAATGTTTTTTATGTGATACAAATGTATTAAATCCCCCGAGCGAGCAGAAAGCCATTTGTTTTTGTTGTGTGATTTCAAACAGTTCTTCTTCTACGGTAGATTTCTTCTTCTACACCCTTTCTTGCAACATATGCACAGGTTTTAGAGGGTACTGCCACCTGCTGGTCAGTAAAAGAACAGCACTTTGACATGCGCTGCCGTGCTACACTATAAACGCATGAAGCCGCACGGCACAGTGCGCGCGCTGCCCGCGCGCTCCAGCTTGTGGACCAAAGCGCGACTATATCCGAGGCTTAAGCCTTCATTGCTGTGTTTCAAGACAACATCCTGTTGGAATCTCAGAAGCTGGTTTTTAACACATGCAAAAGGACTCATTGTCCCAAACACTCAATCATCTTGATTAACAATCAAATGCTTTAGCATGTGCGTAGCCAGGGGGGGTTCGCGGGGTTCAAACAAACCGCCCACTTTGTCTATGAAGTCCCGCCTAGGGATTTTATGAGGGGCGGTCCGTTTAAAGGAAAAGTTGACCTGGAAAAAGCAACACGCCTCAGTGGTTCACTGGAAACGCGTCAGGTTGCCGCTCCAAACCTTTTCTTGACTCGGGTTCGATCCTCACTTGGTTGAACTTATTTTACGTGTGTCTTTTATTGCATTAAAAAAAAGGAGTTAAAGGTACTATAAGCAATTTTCTGTAGAGTGCAGCACTTAGAAATATTTTCAACAGGGAAAAGCATTCTGCTCCCTCCCCCTCAGAGCCATATATGGCTCTGTTCCCCCGTGGTCTGCTGAACTTGAGATCAGCTCCGCCTCCACTGCATGTCCTCTCGGAGCCGCTGCGATATTCTGTGTTTATATGTTAATAAAACGTTCTAATAAAATAAAATAAAACCATGGAGCGCTGGTCCAGCACACCAGAACACCAGAAATCTGCAGAGCCTCGGGCAGCCACGTTGAACCCGAGTTTAATTCGCTCGTGACAATTTCATTTCCTCATTCATTCCAGTCAGCGGAGGGAGCGGAGCGGAGCGAGGAGGAAGCGATTATTTGACTTTTGGCAAAAAAAAAAAAAAGTCCAGAAAAGGGATGAAGAAGGGGAATTTAATACATTTGTGTCACATACAAAACAGTTTTGCATCGCTTTGCAATTCTTTGAATGAGAACGTGCCGCGGCCGCTGCGGGCTGACAGGGGGGGGGGGCGTGGGTTAGGAGCGTGAGAAGTGAGAAGCTCTGTTTTTATTGGCTGGTTAAGGACGGGTCACTCTGTGTTTTTATAAATGCTGATAGAGAAGCAAGGGGACTATAGTTTTTTTCAGAGATTACTTTGTCTAACATCAGTCTGTCAGTAGATAGTGACAGAGTGAAGAAATATGTTAAAAAATATTGTTAGAAAAGTTACAGACTACACTACAAAACTACATACTGAACCTTTAATATGCCTGTGGTTAACACAAACTCCTTTTTTTTATATCCAATAAAAGACCAACGTAAAATAAGTTCAACCAAGTGAGGTTCGAACCCGAGTCAAGAAAAGGTTTGGAGCAGCAACCCGACACGTTTCCAGTGAACCATTGAGGCGTGTTGCTCTTTCAAGGTCCACTTTTCCTTTAAACGAACCGCCCCTCATAAAATCCTGGCTACGCCCATGTTTAGGCCAGAAGACCGATGCTACTCACAGAAACAGCCTGAAGACCCCAAGGCCAAAATGGTTCAGAAAAAGGTTTGTAGACTTTTTTATGTTATCTACCTGGATGGTGGAGTCCACAAACCTTTTTCTGAACCATTTTGGCCTTGTGCTGGTGAAGATTCTCAGTCGTCCAGGACATGATAAATCAAAAAGGCGTTCAATACAAGATCAACTGGACTTTATTTGTAACAGAAGACGTTTCGCTTCTCATCCGAGGAGCTTTATCAATNGGATGGATGGATGATGGATGGATGGATGATGGATGGATAGATGATGGATGGATAGATGATGGATGGATGGATGGATGGATGGATGGATGATGGATGGATGGATGATGGATGGATAGATGATGGATGGATGGATGATGGATGCATGGATGGATGATGGATGGATCCGGACTGTTTTTGTCTCAAAACTTCTTTTATTGTAAAAGCTAAAGGGATCACTTCTAACTTGACATCTACTTTGTTTTGGACAAATATATAAAGTCGCTTTAGTTTCACTGACTGTTGCATCACAGCAGCGTCCGGATCAGTATTGTGTGGATTTAGAGAGATTCTTGGAGTGTACTGCATGCAGTGAGACGGTCTAAATTAACCCTGTCTTTTAATGTGTCCGTGTGATTACAGTACTGGTACACACAGATGAACAAAATGTTTGACTATCAGACTTTAGGTTATTGTACATAACAAACCTGTCGGTAGATACTAAAAGATTTCAAACTGTAGGCTAAATACTTCATCATAATTAATTATAAGAAATAAGTTATAATATATATAAATTACAAGTAGTTTTAAGGGTTAGATCATTTTTATTCTAAAATGACCTTCTGATGTAATAGAACATTAGCTAATATTAGACCTCTAAACTTCTGATTGACACCTCTTGTTTAATTGTAGCACTTTTCTCAACCAAACAATGTTATGTACAAATGTATACGCGGAGCAGAGATAGATTGTGGTTGTGCTTGTGGTGCTGAGGCTACAAACGTATTGGAACTCTGGGAGTTCAGTAAACTGCAGTTAATAATAATAATAATAATAATAATAATAACAATAAATTCAATTCATACTGCACTTTTCATTAATAAAAATCTCAAAGTGCTAAAGTTTGGGTTTAGATGTAGGCTACAGTATTTGTCATATGCAGGTCAACACAAGGTCAACAATGCAATGAAATGCTCAGGACAAGAAAAATGTCTCGATTCACAAAATAATAATAATAATAATAATAATATGCTGGTGAAGATTCTCAGTCGTCCAGGACATGATAAAATCAAAAAAGGCGTTCAATACAGAACAACTGGACTTTATTTGTAGCAACAAGACGTTTCGCTCATCATCCGATAAGCTTTCTCAATTGGAGACTGTGAGAGGGAGAGAGAAGTTATAAGCAAGCTGGGCCACTGGTACACACCAAACTAGGTAAATTGGAAGCTAACACACACACATACTTGGGATAACACGTGCCTGTGACCCATTCAAAGTTCAGTGTGTGAAAGCAGAGCTTACAGAAAACACACACACATCCTACTGTATGTAAATTGACAAAAACCACACTTCACACATTGATAACAGGGACCTGTCAAAGTCTTTGTTAGTCTAATTCACAAGTGAGGCTCCTCTGTTCTCATCAGGTGGGAAGGGTCTGGGAACCAGCTGCAGGGCCGCACCATAAAATACATCCAGAGGTTATTGAGATATTTAGCTAACAAACCGACAGAGTTGACAACGTCTTACAGACCTCGTGCAGTCAGTTCAGTGTGTGAAAACAGAGCTTACAGAAAACACACACACATCTTACTGTATGTAAATTGACAAGTCACACCTCACACATTAATAGCAGGGACCTGTCAAAGTCTTTGTTGGTCTAATTCACAAACGAGGCTCCTCTGTTCTCATCAGGTGTGAGACGCCTGGGAACCAAATCCAGGGCTGCACTATAAGTTTTAGAAATTTGGAATCTTAGACCTCCTCCTCTGTTTAACGATGGTTTCTCTCTTTTTACATAAATCGCCTCCTTCAGAGGACTTTGACAGGTCCCTGTTATCAATGTGTGAAGTGTGGTTTTTGTCAATTTACATACAGTAGGATGTGTGTGTGTTTTCTGTAAGCTCTGCTTTCACACACTGAACTTTGAATGGGTCACAGGCACGTGTTATCCCAAGTATGTGTGTGTGTGTTAGCTTCCAATTTACCTAGTTTGGTGTGTACCAGTGGCCCAGCTTGCTTATAACTTCTCTCTCCCTCTCACAGTCTCCTCATGAATTGAGAAAGCTTATCGGATGATGAGCGAAACGTCTTGTTGCTACAAATAAAGTCCAGTTGTTCTGTATTGAACGCCTTTTTTAATAATAATAATAATAATAATAAACAACCAAAGCATGCAACAAAAATACAAAAGCAAGGTGCCAAAATTGAAAAAGAAATACATCTACAGTAGCATGGTCCTATTAGCAGAGTGGTTCTGTTGGCATGACGTTCTATTAGTAACATTGTCCAGTTAGCATCGTGGTACTGTTAGCATCATGGTACTGTTAGCATCATGGTACTGTTATCATCATGGTACTGTTATCATCATGGTACTGTTAGCATCATCGTACTGTTTAACAGTACCATGATGATAACAGTACTGTACTGTTATCATCATAGTACTGTTATCATCATGGTACTGTTAGCATCATGGTACTGTTAGCATCATGTTACTGTTAGCATCATGGTAATGTTAGCATCATGGTAATGTTAGCATCATGTTACTGTTAGCATCATGTTACTGTTAGCACCATGGTACTGTTAGCATCATGTTACTGTTAGCATCATGTTACTGTTAGAATCATGGTACTGTTAGCATCATGGTACTGTTAGCATCATGTTACTGTTAGAATCATGGTACTGTTAGCATCATGGTACTGTTGGCAGCATGGTACTGTTAGCAATGTGGTTCTGCTAACAATGTGGTCTTGTTAGCAATGCGGTCCCATTAGCAGCATGATGGTAATATGATAATATTAATAATAATAATGTTGATAATAAAAATAATGACCATGGCAATGGACAATGACTGCCCTCCAGAACTGGGTCCGGCAAGCACAGAACATCCAAGTTTTCCCTGCAGAACTGAACTGTTCCATAGAGTTTCTGTGCAGGCAGGTGGAGGATTATGGAGATGGCTGCCATGACAGGCCGGTGCCTGAGTGTTACATCCCCATGGGGATGTCCTTTCATTCAGGTCAGAGGGATGAGCTGTTTAGTGGTATTTAGGGGTTTTGGGAGGCTGATTGGCTGCAGCTGTTGCTCATTAAAGCAGGCTGTATGGAGTGATGGCTCCTCTATTTAGGTCCAAGCAGCTGCAGCTGAAGCAGATGAAAGAGAGTGAGAGAGATGCAGCAGAAGAGCAGAGCTCCATGCAGCAGGAGGAGCTGAGGTCCAAGCAGCAGCAGCAGCAGCAGATAAAGAAGCTGCAGAAGCTGGGCAGAGCTCCAAACAACAGAAGAGCAGAGCTCCATGCAGCAGGAGGAGCTGAGGTCCAAGCAGCAGCAGCAGCAGCAGCAGATAAAGAAGCTGCAGAAGCTGGGCAGAGCTCCAAACAGCAGAAGCAGAAGGAGGTCCAGTAGCAGATGAAGAAGCTGCAGGAGGTGCAGAGGTCCATGCAGCAGGAGCAGCTGAGAGCCATGGTCAAAAGGAGTCGAATGAAGCCGATGATGAAGAAGTCCGTTTGAAGAAGTCCGTTTGATGAGGCCCATATGATGAAGCCGAAGATGTCATTGTTGTTGTCATGAGGAGAAGAAGGTGAAGCTGCCGTTGCTGTAAGAGAAGCTGTGACCTGCTGTCATGTCGTGAGAGTCTGGACCTGAAAACCTGATGTTGTTGTTGTTGTGAAAGAAGAAGAAGACCTGCCGTCGTCATGAGAAGCTGGAGCTGAGACCTGTTGCTGTCGTTGTTGTGAGCGGGGTGCGCCCAACCTGGGTGCTGAAGATGGAGGCGTGAGCGTCCCGCCTGACTTGGAGTTGGGTTTTCTCTTGTTTAGTAACCGTCCTGAAGCTGGATTCGTCCTGGATAATTCGTATTACTTTGAGAGTGACACGGGGAAGCTGAGGGTTTTGGACTCTCCTCTTTTCTTTTTTTCAGGAGTGCTGGAGGCGGCGCAGCCAGGTTGCTGCAGCAGGAGAGCACAAAATAAAACTTTTTTTTAAACCCTCATTTCTGGTCTCGTGTCCCTTCATGTTACTTGACCCCTAGGGTCGTAACACTGAGCCCGAGACTGGAAGGGGGCTGGGAATTGAACCACAATGGCATGATGTCAGGATGGCAAGGCAGCAACAGACAAAACTCTAAAAGTATGTTGCGGTTATACCTGTAGCATGGGTGTAAAGTGTAGGCGCAAAAAAAAAAAAGTCAAAACAAAAACAACAGGAACAAAAAGAAAGAGTCGAAGCGGATCTCCCGTCAATGCTGCCACTGCATACATGAACTGCGTACTGTACTGTGTACTACTAATGAGTACCTGAGAACATCTGGAACTTAGTAATAAAGATAAAAATCTGGTTATTTTGCATCAGACTTTGATTAAGGTGATTTCTGCACTGAGGTTTGATGTTTTTAACATTAGGAGTCTTTAGACGCAACCTCAGGAAGTTATCTCTGATAAATTGTTTTTCTCAGCCCGGGGGTTTTCTGCTTGATTGGTAATAACACATGTGCCAGGAATATTCCATGGCAATGTTAGTGTGTTTCCAGCAATGTTTTCCCCGAACCAAGGTCTTATCTGCCATAAGCACTGTTTGAAGAGAGTCTAGCTGCTTATTCTTTCTGTAAATCCCTGTTTTGTGAACTGAAAGGGACCAAAAACAACTCTCTTGATAAATAACTGCAAATATTTGCTCAATCAGCCAATACAATGATCCCCCAAAGCTTTTGTTATATTTGTGCCTGACAAAATGAAAATGTTGGACAAATGTGCTGATTGCAAAAACAATGAAAGCTGCTAGTTTGTTGCTATATTTGCCTACTTTCTTTTGTTCGGAGCTGGTGGCCTGTGATTCAGGCTTTCAGCTCTGAGAGGGTCCTCAGCACATGGACCATTTGGGTTGACACAGCCTCTTCATTCTGGCTGGTTGAATATCAGCCTGCTAATGACATCTGCAAAAGCAGGATCCGTTTCCTGCCCTGCAGAACTCCAGACATGTGCTCACCTCTGCAAACTCGCAACACAAGAACAAACTCAAAGCACGATGAGCACAAAGGTCTGACAGCTGGGATTACCTGAGCCAGGCTTTGTGTTGACTGATGCATGAGGAGACACTCATACACAATTCATGCAGGGAAACACAATCTCAACTCACGGCATTCACCTTATTTAGCCTTCCTGCTTCTATTTTGAGGTTTACGTTTTTGAACTGTGCACTGAGAATAGCCTGGATGGTCGTTCTCCTCTTTAGGGCAGGGTCGAGTCATTTGTGTTCCCAAGAAGAATTAAACAT
>JBBPBX010022314.1:0-21247 GCA_038048925.1 Garcialebias charrua
TATGTGTGTGTGTGTCAAAGGCTGAACTTTGATAGTGGAAAATGTCTGTATTTTTATGACAGCTTTTCACCATCACTACAATGCTAAAGTTGCTCTGAAAATCACATTTGTAGGGCTCACAGTGTTGCAGCAGAGCAGATCAATTAAGTCCAAAGGTCCTGGGTGTGTGCTGAGGAGAGGAGCAGAGGGAACCCTGGAGTCTGATGGGGTCAGCGTGAGAACTAAAGCAAAGCTCGCATCGCCCTGACGAGCCGAAGCCGAGTGAATATTCATTAAATCCTCCACAATATGAGAGAATTTAATCTGCCAATTTAATTATAAGGTCGGCGCTCAGGAAGGCTTTGGTCTAGATTCTTCCTCCCTCTGAGGTTGACCCTCTTTCCCCGACTCCCACAATGAGAAGCAGCAGAGCAGCCATCTGACCGAAAGAAGACCGAGCCGGCCTTCTGCTGTGTGGAGGAATAATGAGAAGAAAAGGAAGTGTGGCCATCACTCCTCCGCATGGTCCATTGTACTGAGACAACAAGCAATATCCCTATTCACCACAATGGACCGGCACAGAGTCCACAATACTGCAGACGCTGCACCAATCCGTCTTGTCAATCTCGCACTCCATTCTTCCCTCACGGTGAACAAAACCCAAAGATACTTGAACTCCTCCACTTGAGGCAGAACCTCACCCTCGACCCAGACAGGACAATCCACCCCGTCTGACTGAGGACCATGACCTCATGACCTCAGGTTTGGAGGTGCTGATCCTCAGCCGCTCTGAACCGTTACATTTTAGACCAGACAGAAAGGTTAACTCGTCAGTTTTAATCAGGATCCTATAAAACAAGTCCGAACAGAACTGAGAACAAACGTGATTATTCATGTGGATCAAACTCATTCAAACAGAAGAAATGATAGTTTTAAACCTCTTTGTTCTATGGTTTTTAAAAAGCTCCTGAGAGGTTTCTCTCTGAGCTTTGAGTTTTACTCAGAGCCTCAGATTTAACAGATGAGGACAGGAACATGGGGGGCTCAGAACAGACAGGGCAACATATGACCAAAGGGCCAAAAGTGGCTCTTGGACAATCTCTATCTGGCCACTGAAAATCTTTTCCCCCTACAGTTTTGATGAAAAGCTGCATTTTATCAAGTTCAAATTAAAGCTGCACTCTGCAGTTTTTGTAGAACCCTATTGTGGGTTAAACCCAACCAAGCCACTTTGAGCTGAGCAACTGGAAACAGTCAAACTTTAATAACACACAAGAGGCAGGTCTATATCACAGACGTCCACCTCACTCATGGTGTGGCCAGAACACTAACATACCGCTAAGCATTATGGGAAAGACATAACAAATCCACTCCCCAACTTCCCGTTTGGAGCTCTGTGACCACCGTAGATTGTGACAGTAGGGGGCGGTGTTGCATTGCAGGTCACATGTGGTGTAACACCGGGTCCAACCGTCCCACCGTTTTTAAGTTTCGTTTTTGACGTGCCGAAACTTTCATTAACTGTTGCAGTTTAATAATAATAAATAATAGTTTTGTTTTTCCTGTGACTTATCTGCAGTATGGGAAATGATAGGAGCATAATATATGCTCCCAATGTTTTGTTGGTCTTTTTTGGGGGGTAAATAATGACGTTTTTATGCATTTTTATTTATTTATTATTTTGCATCTTAGGATCCTATGACGTTATCGACTGCTCAAGTTCTACTCAAGTTTTTTTATGTTAATGTCGAGTTTTAAAATTATGTACTCGTTCAACCCCTATGTGGCGCATCCCTCAGACATATATTCAGACATGATGTACCTCTTAAGTATAGGTCTACAGGTGTGGTGTACCTCTCTCAGGTACATGTGGATACATGTACAGGTGTGGTGTACCTCTCTCAAGTACATGTGGATACATGTACAGGTGTGGTGTACCTCTCTCAAGTACATGTGGATAAATGTACAGGTGTGGTGTACCTCTCTCAGGTACATGTGGATACATGTACAGGTGTGGTGTACCTCTCTCAAGTACATGTGGATAAATGTACAGGTGTGGTGTACCTCTCTCAAGTACATGTGGATACATGTACAGGTGTGGTGTACCTCTCTCAGGTACATGTGGATACATGTACAGGTGTGGTGTACCTCTCTCAGGTACATGTGGATACATGTACAGGTGTGGTGTACCTCTCTCAAGTACATGTGGATAAATGTACAGGTGTGGTGTACCTCTCTCAAGTACATGTGGATAAATGTACAGGTGTGGTGTACCTCTCTCAGGTACATGTGGATACATGTACAGGTGTGGTGTACCTCTCTCAAGTACATGTGGATAAATGTACAGGTGTGGTGTACCTCTCTCAAGTACATGTGGATAAATGTACAGGTGTGGTGTACCTCTCTCAGGTACATGTGGATACATGTACAGGTGTGGTGTACCTCTCTCAAGTACATGTGGATAAATGTACAGGTGTGGTGTACCTCTCTCAGGTACATGTGGATACATGTACAGGTGTGGTGTACCTCTCTCAGGTACATGTGGATACATGTACAGGTGTGGTGTACCTCTCTCAAGTACATGTGGATACATGTACAGGTGTGGTGTACCTCTCTCAGGTACATGTGGATACATGTACAGGTGTGGTGTACCTCTCTCAAGTACATGTGGATAAATGTACAGGTGTGGTGTACCTCTCTCAAGTACATGTGGATACATGTACAGGTGTGGTGTACCTCTCTCAAGTACATGTGGATAAATGTACAGGTGTGGTGTACCTCTCTCAGGTACATGTGGATACATGTACAGGTGTGGTGTACCTCTCTCAAGTACATGTGGATAAATGTACAGGTGTGGTGTACCTCTCTCAGGTACATGTGGATACATGTACAGGTGTGGTGTACCTCTCTCAAGTACATGTGGATAAATGTACAGGTGTGGTGTACCTCTCTCAAGGTACATGTGGATACATGTACAGGTGTGGTGTACCTCTCTCAGGTACATGTGGATACATGTACAGGTGTGGTGTACCTCTCTCAGGTACATGTGGATACATGTACAGGTGTGGTGTACCTCTCTCAAGTACATGTGGATAAATGTACAGATGTGGTGTACCTCTCTCAGGAACAGGTGGGTAAATGTGCCTGTGTGGCATACCTCTCATGTACAGGTGTGTAGGTGTGGTGTACCTCTCATGTACAGGTGTGGTGTACCTCATGTACAGGTGTGGTGTACCTCATGTACAGGTGTGGTGTACCTCTCATGTACAGGTGTGTAGGTGTGGTGTACCTCTCATGTACAGGTGTGGTGTACCTCATGTACAGGTGTGGTGTACCTCTCATGTACAGGTGTGGTGTACCTCTCATGTACAGGTGTGTAGGTGTGCTGTACCTCTCATGTACAGGTGTGGTGTACCTCATGTACAGGTGTGGTGTACCTCTCATGTACAGATGTGGTGTACCTCTCATGTACAGGTGTGTAGGTGTGCTGTACCTCTCATGTACAGGTGTGGTGTACCTCTCTCAGGTACATGTGGATAAATTTACAGGTGTGGTGTACCTCTCATGTACAGGTGTGCAGGTGTGGTGTACCTCTCATGTACAGGTGTGCAGGTGTGGTGTACCTCTCTCAGGTACATGTGGATAAATGTACAGGTGTGGTGTACCTCTCTCAGGTACATGTGGATACATGTACAGGTGTGGTGTACCTCTCTCAGGTACATGTGGATACATGTACAGGTGTGGTGTACCTCTCTCAAGTACATGTGGATAAATGTACAGGTGTGGTGTACCTCTCTCAAGTACATGTGGATACATGTACAGGTGTGGTGTACCTCTCTCAGGTACATGTGGATACATGTACAGGTGTGGTGTACCTCTCTCAAGTACATGTGGATAAATGTACAGGTGTGGTGTACCTCTCTCAAGTACATGTGGATAAATGTACAGGTGTGGTGTACCTCTCTCAGGTACATGTGGATACATGTACAGGTGTGGTGTACCTCTCTCAAGTACATGTGGATAAATGTACAGGTGTGGTGTACCTCTCTCAGGTACATGTGGATACATGTACAGGTGTGGTGTACCTCTCTCAGGAACAGGTGGGTAAATGTGCCTGTGTGGCATACCTCTCATGTACAGGTGTGTAGGTGTGGTGTACCTCTCTCAGGTACATGTGGATACATGTACAGGTGTGGTGTACCTCTCTCAGGTACATGTGGATACATGTACAGGTGTGGTGTACCTCTCTCAAGTACATGTGGATACATGTACAGGTGTGGTGTACCTCTCTCAAGTACATGTGGATACATGTACAGGTGTGGTGTACCTCTCTCAAGTACATGTGGATAAATGTACAGGTGTGGTGTACCTCTCTCAAGTACATGTGGATAAATGTACAGGTGTGGTGTACCTCTCTCAGGTACATGTGGATACATGTACAGGTGTGGTGTACCTCTCTCAAGTACATGTGGATAAATGTACAGGTGTGGTGTACCTCTCTCAGGTACATGTGGATACATGTACAGGTGTGGTGTACCTCTCTCAAGTACATGTGGATAAATGTACAGGTGTGGTGTACCTCTCTCAAGTACATGTGGATAAATGTACAGGTGTGGTGTACCTCTCTCAAGTACATGTGGATAAATGTACAGATGTGGTGTACCTCTCTCAGGAACAGGTGGGTAAATGTGCCTGTGTGGCATACCTCTCATGTACAGGTGTGTAGGTGTGGTGTACCTCTCTCAGGTACATGTGGATACATGTACAGGTGTGGTGTACCTCTCTCAGGTACATGTGGATACATGTACAGGTGTGGTGTACCTCTCTCAGGTACATGTGGATACATGTACAGGTGTGGTGTACCTCTCTCAAGTACATGTGGATAAATGTACAGATGTGGTGTACCTCTCTCAGGAACAGGTGGGTAAATGTGCCTGTGTGGCATACCTCTCATGTACAGGTGTGTAGGTGTGGTGTACCTCTCATGTACAGGTGTGGTGTACCTCATGTACAGGTGTGGTGTACCTCTCATGTACAGGTGTGGTGTACCTCTCATGTACAGTTGTGGTGTACCTCTCATGTACAGGTGTGTAGGTGTGCTGTACCTCTCATGTACAGGTGTGGTGTACCTCTCATGTACAGGTGTGGTGTACCTCTCTCAGGTACATGTGGATAAATTTACAGGTGTGGTGTACCTCTCATGTACAGGTGTGCAGGTGTGGTGTACCTCTCATGTACAGGTGTGGTGTACCTCTCTCAGGTACATGTGGATAAATTTACAGGTGTGGTGTACCTCTCATGTACAGGTGTGCAGGTGTGGTGTACCTCTCATGTACAGGTGTGCAGGTGTGGTGTACCTCTCTCAGGTACGCAGGTGTGGTGTACCTCTCTCAGGAACAGGTGTGCAGGTGTGGTGTACCTCTCATGTACAGGTGCGCAGGTGTGGTGTACCTCTCTCAGGTACAGGTGTGTAGGTGTGGTGTACCTCTCAGGTACAGGTGTGCAGGTGTGCTGTACCTCTCATGTACAGGTGTGGTGTACCTCTCTCAGGTACATGTGGATAAATGTACAGATGTGGTGTACCTCTCAGGTACAGGTGTGGTGTACCTCTCAGGTACAGGAGTGCAGGTGTGGTGTACCTCTCAGGTACAGGTGTGCAGGTGTGGTGTACCTCTCAGGTACAGGTGTGCAGGTGTGGTGTACCTCTCTCGCTGAGTGTGAGGCAGGCGTCATCATAGCTGCAGTCCCTCTGTTTGGTGCAGCTCGATGTGTAGTCCTTACAGCTGAAGCAGCGAATGGCCGACCCTGAAAAGACACACACCTGAGTTTAAAGGTGTGTTCACACCTTTGGGTTATCAGACTGAACCATGTTGTGTGTGTGTGCGTGCATGTGTGTGTGTGTGTGTGTGTGAACAGGTCTAATCTCTGAATGTTCAATTCAGTTTATTAGAGGTGTGTAACGTGTGTGAACCGTTTCGGTACGGCACGTTCGGTTCGGTCCACCTGCGTACCGTTTCTGTCATTTTTTCTCTCATTACATTTTATTAACGAGAGAATATCCGCAGCGGAACTAAAATTCCTAAGCGTGTTTCAGCACGGCGCTATTATCTTGCAGCACTTGTAGCATTATCAGCCCAGCGTCTCCTGTTTGGGAACATTATGTCTTTCTTGTTAAAAGACAAGTGAACAAATCCAAAGCTGGTTGTGGACGTTTCACAGAGACTGGATCTGCAGCATCAGCACGTCGAACTTGTTAACGCGTTTGAAACGACATCATCTGAACGTGAACGTCTTCTACAAGCAAGAAGAGCAGCTTGTTGCAAACACCACTAACAGCAACTACATTTAATCTAAAAAAGCTAAGTCTGGTCCTCTGGACATTCAAAAAACTAAACAAAAAAGTAGAAATGTTTCGTCTTTCGTCCGAAAGACTTCCTCAGTCTGAGCTGCTATGTTCAGCTCAGTCTTATAAATAGCACCCTCTCACAGTGGATCAACCAGTTTGCTGATGACAGCCAAAACCAGCTGCTCACATGATCAAGGAGGACCATCAGCCTAACGATGGATCGTTAGCACCCTGATGGTTGTTTGCTATTCACAGAGGGCTGAGTGATACTAGCAATAACAGCATTGTAAGAGGGGGACAGTTGAACCCGGAGGCCTCCACCTCTGTTTAATGATGGACGGTTTCTTTTCACAAAGATGGCCTCCTTTACTCCTCTCTCAAACCATCGTTCCTCTCTATCAAGGATGTGAACATCTTCATCCCTGAAAGAGTGACCTCTGACCTGGAGATGAGTGTAGACCACAGAGTCCTGACCTGATGATGTTGATCTTCTGTGCTGGGCCATCCAGAGGACTCTGTGGTTTCAGCTGTCATCAGCAAACTGGTTGATCCACTGTGAGAGGGTGCTATTTATAAGACTGAGCTGAATACAGCACCTCAGACTGAAGAAGTCTTTCAGATGAAAGACGAAACGTTTCTACAATTTTTGTTTTTTTTGTTTTTTGAATGTCCAGAGGACCAGACTTAGCTTTTTTAGATTTTTCTACCTGGATTATTGAGCAGCATCAGGGTATTTTGAAGGAGCATTTAAAGAACTTTTATCAGGTAATTCAGATCGGTCCAGATCAATAACACAAACTGTATGAGTTTTTAAAGATCTGGATCTACGTCTGAATGTTGTTGATGCGTCACTTACAACATCCATCATGTCAACACTTCAGTCAAAAAGTTCAGAACTTTGTGAAAAAGTTAAAACTGATGTTGTCAACGAGCCCTGGAGCTGATTAAAGCCCTGATGATGATGATGATGATGATGATGATGATGATGATGATGATGATGATGATGATGATGACCGAGAGATTCAACCACCTCATAACAACCGTTCAAGAAGAGGTATTGTTCTTTTATTATTATTATTATCTAATTAACTTTTTTAAATTTAAAGTTATAATCTTATTAACTCATTTGTTTTACCTCTTTGTGTTTTATTTCCAGTCTGGGACAGAGATAGCAGCTGAGTCTTCTTCCTTTTCAGGGAAATCCACCAGATCACCTGCAGCTAAGAAGTGTGTGATGACTGAACTGAACTTTTCCAGGACCTGTCCCACCTGGAGGAGCAGGTCCAAGAAGAGGTTGTGAGTAATGAGGACAAATACAGCCACACTGCTGCTACTGGTGTTATTGAGATGATTTTCTCCACCGCTGGAGATATTCACTGCAACTAGATCTGTGCTTTTAGCAGAAAATGTGGACAAGTTGGTCTTTTTGGACAAAAACTTAAAACTTGATTAGTTAGATCATAAACAGTCTGTTGCTGCTTATTGTTCTGGTTCTGACTGTTATTGTATTTATTAAGATTTTTTTATTGTTAGTGTAGTTTATTTATTGTAAAAATGCTGTTTATTCAAAATATCATCCAAATGGGTCACTTTTATCTATTTTTATACAAACGTATGGTTTACTTGGCATATTTTCAAAATAAACATTTTGTAAGTTTTTATTTTGTCTTTTTTTGTACCGAAAATTAACTGAACCGAGCCCTCCTTGTAACTGAACCGAACCAAATGTGATTTTAGCGTACCGTTACACCCCTACAGTTTATTCATATGGTGCCAAGTCACAACAAAGTTGTCTCGGGGCACTTTACAAGAACATTCACATAAAAAACACAATTAGTAAAGTTCTCTAAGGAATCCAGCAGACAAATTAAATATTGGCTTTGTCACAATTTCGCATCCTGAGCAAGTACAGTGGCAACAGTGGAAAGAAAAAAAATCTGTTTAACAGAAGAACAGACAGAAGATAAAAGCCCAAAAGTTCTGCTGTTTGTCTCCTTCACAGACGCAGGAGAACCACACGGGTCCTGACATCAACTACTGTTGCCTGGAAAGGTTTCTGGAATGTTCTCAAGATGTCACTGAGAAACTCTGAAGATGCTTCTGGAATTATGGGACGTTTTCTGAGAGGTTCCCGGAATGATTTTAAAAAAATGATCCCAAAAAATATTTGGACCTTCAGTGGAGTTTTTCTAAGATGTCCCTGAGAAGTTTTTAAATGTTCATGCAAAAGTTCTGAAATGTCCCTAAAATGTTGTGGAAATCTTCTGAAGACGTTTGAGATGTTTCAGAATTTTTCTGAAATGCAGTTGGAATATTCCTGAGATGTTCCTGGAATGTTTCTGAGCTGTTTGGAAGGATCAGGAAACAGCTGTTTGATGAAAACCTGTGGAGGGAAACCTAAACGGCAGAAGAAACCGGGCCTGGACATCAACTGGAACCAGATCCAGACTGTTCCGGAGAGACACGGAGAAGCAACAAGGTTCTCATGATTCATTCGTTTATGTTTTTTGTGTCTTATGTTTTATATTTTATGCACCGTTATGCCGAAGCAAATTCCTAGTCTGTGAATCCTGTTCATTGACAATGGCGATAATAAACTGAATCTGAATCTGAATGATGACCTCCCAATCTAGATCAGAGATTGTAACTGGTTGTTTTCTGGAACAGAACTCAAGCTGGCTCTGGAGTCCGATCCTCAGAACTGAGATGCTCCCCCTACAGGTCAGAGCCGGTACTGCTAGTAGAAGTTCAATTCATTCAACCTTTGTTTATACAGGTTAGTCTCGTTGAGTCGAGCTTCAGACTTTCACTTTTTCTATTAAAATTCAAACTTGTCCCAGTAGAACCAGTAAAATACTGTCACACGTACCAAGTCCGATCAGAGAGGAACCAATCAGCAGGCAGATCACCATGGAGCTCTTCATTCTGACTGCGGTGCAGCTCACAGACTCATCTGCAGTCAGACAGAAACACACGGTTGTAGTGCTAACTGTGACCTCTGACCCCAACCCAGCTGCACTTTAAACCACGCTGTAGGGTTCGAACGCTCCCTAACCCTCAGTACAAGTAATCTGAGTACTGAGTGTGTATTCTGCGTGTACTCACCAAGCAGCAGCTGAATCTTAGCTGACCTGTCCCAGATGAAGATGAGGAGAACAAAGTGAGCCACGGCCTGAAGGCTGAATGAAGCTTCAAGCCCCGCCCACTGGGAGGAGGCTGTTAGAGAAGCTGTCATTGTTTCTGATTCTCCTCCTGACAGAACAGTCAGACACAGTCAGAGCACGTCTTCAGCAACAGGCAACACCAGGAGCTAGATGCAGAGAGGTCAGAGGTAAATGGTAAATGGTAAATGGAGCTTATTTATGTAGCACTTTCAAGCCCCCTGTAAGGAGCCCCAAAGCGCTTTACAATACCATCCATCCACCCATTCATTCACACATTCATACACCGGTAGTGGTCAGACCAGAACCAGACAGCAGACACATCTGGACCCAACAGCTTCACATGTTCAGTGTTGTGTTGAAACTTAACAGCCCACTCAGATAAAAACCAGTTTAAATGATTGTTGAGCATCAGGGTAAGTTTAAATGAGATCTTTAGGGTTGTTGTTCCCAGCAGCAGCCCATCACAGAGAAACAGAAACCATTGGTTCTTTACAGACAACAAACTCTGGGTGATTGGAAAATTCAGTCCTCACCTCCTTCTACAGGTGTGCAGTGGAGAGCATCCTGTGCTCCAGCATCAACGTGTGGCATGGAGGCTGCACAGCTGCAGAAAGAAAAGCTCTACAGAGAGTGGTGAAGGCTGCACAGAAGATGTTGGAGTCAGTCTCCCCACCATCACAGACATTTACACCTCCAGATGCAGGAAAAGAGCCACCTGCATCATGAAAGACCTCACTCACCCAGCACACTCACTCTTTGCCCCACTCCCCTCAGGACGGAGGTTGAGGAGCATCAAATGTAGAACCACTAGACTGAGGAACAGCTTCTACCCTGAGGCTGTTAGACTCATGAATAAATAAAAATAAATAAAAAATAAACACTGCAAAATATCACATTGTGTGCTGCTGATCTGTTTCATGTTGCTGCTGATCTGTTTCATGTTGCTGCTGATCTGTTTCATGTTGCTGCTGATCTGTTTCATGTTGCTGCTGATCTGTTTCATGTTGCTGCTGATCTGTTTCATGTTGCTGCTGATCTGTTTCATGTTGCTGCTGATCTGTTTCATGTTGCTGCTGATCTGTTTCATGTTGCTGCTGATCTGTTTCATGTTGCTGCTGATCTGTTTCATGTTGCTGCTGATCTGTTTCATGTTGCTGCTGATCTGTTTCATGTTGCTGCTGATCTGTTTCATGTTGCTGCTGATCTGTTTCATGTTGCTGCTGATCTGTTTCATGTTGCTGCTGATCTGTTTCATGTTGCTGCTGATCTGTTTCATGTTGCTGCTGATCTGTTTCATGTTGCTGCTGATCTGTTTCATGTTGCTGCTGATCTGTTTCATGTTGCTGCTGATCTGTTTCATGTTGCTGCTGATCTGTTTCATGTTGCTGCTGATCTGTTTCATGTTGCTGCTGATCTGTTTCATGTTGCTGCTGATCTGTTTCATGTTGCTGCTGATCTGTTTCATGTTGCTGCTGATCTGTTTCATGTTGCTGCTGATCTGTTTCATGTTGCTGCTGATCTGTTTCATGTTGCTGCTGATCTGTTTCATGTTGCTGCTGATCTGTTTCATGTTGCTGCTGATCTGTTTCATGTTGCTGCTGATCTGTTTCATGTTGCTGCTGATCTGTTTCATGTTGCTGCTGATCTGTTTCATGTTGCTGCTGATCTGTTTCATGTTGCTGCTGATCTGTTTCATGTTGCTGCTGATCTGTTTCATGTTGCTGCTGATCTGTTTCATGTTGCTGCTGATCTGTTTCATGTTGCTGCTGATCTGTTTCATGTTGCTGCTGATCTGTTTCATGTTGCTGCTGATCTGTTTCATGTTGCTGCTGATCTGTTTCATGTTGCTGCTGATCTGTTTCATGTTGCTGCTGATCTGTTTCATGTTGCTGCTGATCTGTTTCATGTTGCTGCTGATCTGTTTCATGTTGCTGCTGATCTGTTTCATGTTGCTGCTGATCTGTTTCATGTTGCTGCTGATCTGTTTCATGTTGCTGCTGATCTGTTTCATGTTGCTGCTGATCTGTTTCATGTTGCTGCTGATCTGTTTCATGTTGCTGCTGATCTGTTTCATGTTGCTGCTGATCTGTTTCATGTTGCTGCTGATCTGTTTCATGTTGCTGCTGATCTGTTTCATGTTGCTGCTGATCTGTTTCATGTTGCTGCTGATCTGTTTCATGTTGCTGCTGATCTGTTTCATGTTGCTGCTGATCTGTTTCATGTTGCTGCTGATCTGTTTCATGTTGCTGCTGATCTGTTTCATGTTGCTGCTGATCTGTTTCATGTTGCTGCTGATCTGTTTCATGTTGCTGCTGATCTGTTTCATGTTGCTGCTGATCTGTTTCATGTTGCTGCTGATCTGTTTCATGTTGCTGCTGATCTGTTTCATGTTGCTGCTGATCTGTTTCATGTTGCTGCTGATCTGTTTCATGTTGCTGCTGATCTGTTTCATGTTGCTGCTGATCTGTTTCATGTTGCTGCTGATCTGTTTCATGTTGCTGCTGATCTGTTTCATGTTGCTGCTGATCTGTTTCATGTTGCTGCTGATCTGTTTCATGTTGCTGCTGATCTGTTTCATGTTGCTGCTGATCTGTTTCATGTTGCTGCTGATCTGTTTCATGTTGCTGCTGATCTGTTTCATGTTGCTGCTGATCTGTTTCATGTTGCTGCTGATCTGTTTCATGTTGCTGCTGATCTGTTTCATGTTGCTGCTGATCTGTTTCATGTTGCTGCTGATCTGTTTCATGTTGCTGCTGATCTGTTTCATGTTGCTGCTGATCTGTTTCATGTTGCTGCTGATCTGTTTCATGTTGCTGCTGATCTGTTTCATGTTGCTGCTGATCTGTTTCATGTTGCTGCTGATCTGTTTCATGTTGCTGCTGATCTGTTTCATGTTGCTGCTGATCTGTTTCATGTTGCTGCTGATCTGTTTCATGTTGCTGCTGATCTGTTTCATGTTGCTACTGATCTGTTTCATGTTGCTGCTGATCTGTTTCATGTTGCTGCTGATCTGTTTCATGTTGCTGCTGATCTGTTTCATGTTGCTGCTGATCTGTTTCATGTTGCTGCTGATCTGTTTCATGTTGCTGCTGATCTGTTTCATGTTGCTGCTGATCTGTTTCATGTTGCTGCTGATCTGTTTCATGTTGCTGCTGATCTGTTTCATGTTGCTGCTGATCTGTTTCATGTTGCTGCTGATCTGTTTCATGTTGCTGCTGATCTGTTTCATGTTGCTGCTGATCTGTTTCATGTTGCTGCTGATCTGTTTCATGTTGCTGCTGATCTGTTTCATGTTGCTGCTGATCTGTTTCATGTTGCTGCTGATCTGTTTCATGTTGCTGCTGATCTGTTTCATGTTGCTGCTGATCTGTTTCATGTTGCTGCTGATCTGTTTCATGTTGCTGCTGATCTGTTTCATGTTGCTGCTGATCTGTTTCATGTTGCTGCTGATCTGTTTCATGTTGCTGCTGATCTGTTTCATGTTGCTGCTGATCTGTTTCATGTTGCTGCTGATCTGTTTCATGTTGCTGCTGATCTGTTTCATGTTGCTGCTGATCTGTTTCATGTTGCTGCTGATCTGTTTCATGTTGCTGCTGATCTGTTTCATGTTGCTGCTGATCTGTTTCATGTTGCTGCTGATCTGTTTCATGTTGCTGCTGATCTGTTTCATGTTGCTGCTGATCTGTTTCATGTTGCTGCTGATCTGTTTCATGTTGCTGCTGATCTGTTTCATGTTGCTGCTGATCTGTTTCATGTTGCTGCTGATCTGTTTCATGTTGCTGCTGATCTGTTTCATGTTGCTGCTGATCTGTTTCATGTTGCTGCTGATCTGTTTCATGTTGCTGCTGATCTGTTTCATGTTGCTGCTGATCTGTTTCATGTTGCTGCTGATCTGTTTCATGTTGCTGCTGATCTGTTTCATGTTGCTGCTGATCTGTTTCATGTTGCTGCTGATCTGTTTCATGTTGCTGCTGATCTGTTTCATGTTGCTGCTGATCTGTTTCATGTTGCTGCTGATCTGTTTCATGTTGCTGCTGATCTGTTTCATGTTGCTGCTGATCTGTTTCATGTTGCTGCTGATCTGTTTCATGTTGCTGCTGATCTGTTTCATGTTGCTGCTGATCTGTTTCATGTTGCTGCTGATCTGTTTCATGTTGCTGCTGATCTGTTTCATGTTGCTGCTGATCTGTTTCATGTTGCTGCTGATCTGTTTCATGTTGCTGCTGATCTGTTTCATGTTGCTGCTGATCTGTTTCATGTTGCTGCTGATCTGTTTCATGTTGCTGCTGATCTGTTTCATGTTGCTGCTGATCTGTTTCATGTTGCTGCTGATCTGTTTCATGTTGCTGCTGATCTGTTTCATGTTGCTGCTGATCTGTTTCATGTTGCTGCTGATCTGTTTCATGTTGCTGCTGATCTGTTTCATGTTGCTGCTGATCTGTTTCATGTTGCTGCTGATCTGTTTCATGTTGCTGCTGATCTGTTTCATGTTGCTGCTGATCTGTTTCATGTTGCTGCTGATCTGTTTCATGTTGCTGCTGATCTGTTTCATGTTGCTGCTGATCTGTTTCATGTTGCTGCTGATCTGTTTCATGTTGCTGCTGATCTGTTTCATGTTGCTGCTGATCTGTTTCATGTTGCTGCTGATCTGTTTCATGTTGCTGCTGATCTGTTTCATGTTGCTGCTGATCTGTTTCATGTTGCTGCTGATCTGTTTCATGTTGCTGCTGATCTGTTTCATGTTGCTGCTGATCTGTTTCATGTTGCTGCTGATCTGTTTCATGTTGCTGCTGATCTGTTTCATGTTGCTGCTGATCTGTTTCATGTTGCTGCTGATCTGTTTCATGTTGCTGCTGATCTGTTTCATGTTGCTGCTGATCTGTTTCATGTTGCTGCTGATCTGTTTCATGTTGCTGCTGATCTGTTTCATGTTGCTGCTGATCTGTTTCATGTTGCTGCTGATCTGTTTCATGTTGCTGCTGATCTGTTTCATGTTGCTGCTGATCTGTTTCATGTTGCTGCTGATCTGTTTCATGTTGCTGCTGATCTGTTTCATGTTGCTGCTGATCTGTTTCATGTTGCTGCTGATCTGTTTCATGTTGCTGCTGATCTGTTTCATGTTGCTGCTGATCTGTTTCATGTTGCTGCTGATCTGTTTCATGTTGCTGCTGATCTGTTTCATGTTGCTGCTGATCTGTTTCATGTTGCTGCTGATCTGTTTCATGTTGCTGCTGATCTGTTTCATGTTGCTGCTGATCTGTTTCATGTTGCTGCTGATCTGTTTCATGTTGCTGCTGATCTGTTTCATGTTGCTGCTGATCTGTTTCATGTTGCTGCTGATCTGTTTCATGTTGCTGCTGATCTGTTTCATGTTGCTGCTGATCTGTTTCATGTTGCTGCTGATCTGTTTCATGTTGCTGCTGATCTGTTTCATGTTGCTGCTGATCTGTTTCATGTTGCTGCTGATCTGTTTCATGTTGCTGCTGATCTGTTTCATGTTGCTGCTGATCTGTTTCATGTTGCTGCTGATCTGTTTCATGTTGCTGCTGATCTGTTTCATGTTGCTGCTGATCTGTTTCATGTTGCTGCTTATGTGTTTCCTTTTGCTGCTTATGTGTTTCCTGTTGCTGCTCTTCTGTTTCATGTTGCTGCTGATCTGTTTTCTTGTTGCTCTGTTCATTCGTGTTCATCTGCTCATACAGACTCATGTTCTTGCTGCTGTTTGGAGTAATGTTTTTCTATAACACTCCTAGATGGGACCACATCACACCTGTTTTATTCTCTCTACATTGGCTTCCTGTCCGTTTTAGAATAGATTTTAAACTTTCATTATTTGTTTTTAAAGCTCTGAACGGCCTCGCTTCTCCTTATATAACGGAGTTGTTAAGTTTCCCCGCCCGCTCCAGGTCTCTGAGGTCAGACAGCTCCTGCTCTCTGGTCTAAGGACAAAATATAAACGCTGGGGTGGCCGTGCCTTTTCTGCGGCCGCACCCTGACTCTGGAACACGCTCCCGCTTGATCTACGTCAGATAACTGACCTTGGCCTTTTTAAATCGAAGCTTAAGACTTTTTTTTTATTCCAACTGGCTTTTAGTAATTAAATATGTGGTGACATTTCTTGTTTTCATTTTTTGCTATTATGTTGTGTTTTTCTTGATTTTAACCTGTTGTCATTTTAAGTACTGTACTGTTTTTTATAGAAAGTACACTTGGATATAGAAAGTCCACTTGGATATAGAAAGTGCACCTGGATATAGAAAGTCCACTTGGATATAGAAAGTACACTTGGATATAGAAAGTCCACTTGGATATAGAAAGTACACCTGGATATAGAAAGTACACCTGGATATAGAAAGTCCACTTGGATATAGAAAGTACACCTGGATATAGAAAGTACACCTGGATATAGAAAGTCCACTTGGATATAGAAAGTACACCTGGATATAGAAAGTCCACCTGGATATAGAAAGTCCACTTGGATATAGAAAGTCCACTTGGAAATAGAAAGTACACCTGGATATAGAAAGTCCACTTGGAAATAGAAAGTACACCTGGATATAGAAAGTCCACTTGGATATAGAAAGTACACTTGGATATAGAAAGTCCACTTGGATATAGAAAGTACACCTGGATATAGAAAGTACACCTGGATATAGAAAGTCCACTTGGATATAGAAAGTACACCTGGATATAGAAAGTCCACCTGGATATAGAAAGTCCACTTGGATATAGAAAGTCCACTTGGAAATAGAAAGTACACCTGGATATAGAAAGTCCACTTGGAAATAGAAAGTACACCTGGATATAGAAAGTCCACCTAGATATAGAAGGTCCACTTGGATATAGGAAGTCCACTTGGATATAGAAAGTACACCTGGATATAGAAAGTCCACTTAGAAATAGAACGTACACCTGGATATAGAAAGTCCACTTGGATATAGAAAGTACACTTGGATATAGAAAGTCCACTTGGATATAGAAAGTACACCTGGATATAGAAAGTACACCTGGATATAGAAAGTCCACTTGGATATAGAAAGTACACCTGGATATAGAAAGTCTACCTGGATATAGAAAGTCCACCTGGATATAGAAAGTCCACTTGGAAATAGAAAGTACACTTGGATATAGAAAGTCCACTTGGAAATAGAAAGTATACCTGGATATAGAAAGTCCACCTGGATATAGGAGGTCCACTTGGATATAGGAAGTCCACTTGGATATAGAAAGTACACCTGGATATAGAAAGTCCACTTGGAAATAGAAAGTACACCTGGATATAGAAGGTCCACCTGGATATAGAAAGTCCACTTGGATATAGGAAGTCCACTTGGATATAGAAAGTCCACTTGGATATAGAAAGTACACCTGGATATAGAAAGTACACCTGGATATAGAAAGTACACCTGGATATAGAAAGTACACCTGGATATAGAAAGTACACCTGGATATAGAAAGTCCACTTGGAAATAGAAAGTACACCCGGACCTGTCATTATGTGTCTGTCTCGCCTTTGTGTCCTCTCAAACCCATCTGAAGCAGGTGGCCACTGGTTCTGAGTCTGGTTCAGCTGGAGGTTTCTTCCTGTTAGAGGGAGTTTTTCCTTTCCACTGTCATCTTTGTGTTTGCTCAGAACGGGAGACTGTAACGACGTGAAGATTCAACACAATCTGCTGCTTCCTTAGATAGAGAATGTAACTAATTGTCTTTTATAATGTGCGTGAATGATTTTAGTGCCTGATGCGACTTCTGTTGGAACTTGAAGCAACAGAAATAAACTGAATAGAATTATTTCAGGGAACATTTGTGCCTAGTGCCTTTGTGATGGTGGGATGGTGGAGCTGGATGACTGGCGTTTATCTCAACCCAAACCATGAAAAGCTCCAGTGTGGGGCCACCAACAATGAAACAACGAACTTCTGTGTGACAACAAACAAGGAGCAGAACAGGATAACCCCGACTCTGTTCCACACAGAAGATGTTTGTTCATCCTCATCAGGCCACTCATGAAACATTCATTTTATCTCGCCTCTGAGCTTCACGCTCCACTTTCTGCCCACAGACACCATGCTGCACCCGTCAATCATCCAGAAACTGATCAAACATCAGACCCTAAAGATCAGTCATGTTTTAGCTCAATGAAACACCATCAAACCTGAAGGAGTCAACCGTTTTAACTCTTTAAAAACATTATTTTTTAAATGGTGTGAAGTTCAGTTTATAAGAAAATGTTTTTAAAGTGTTTTACTTTGTATTATTTTTGAACAAAACTATGTTAAAGATTGAATTTGTTCTTGTTTCCATCCATCCATCCATCCATTATCTTTACCCTCTTCTTCCTTTGTTGGGGCGCGGGGGTCACTGGTGCCCATATCCAGCAGTCACTGTAGAAGACATGGGGTAAACCCTGGACAAGTCCATCACAGGGACACCTGGACAGGTCTCCAGTCCATCACAGGGACACCTGGACAGGTCTCCAGTCCATCACAGGGACACATAGAGACAAACAATAAAAAAACCATTCACACTCTCACTCACCTAGGACAAATTAGTGTTATCATTCAGTCTAACATGCATGTTTCTGGTCTGTGGGAAGAAACCGGAGTATCCAGAGAAAACCCACACATGGAGAGAACATGCAACGTCCACCCAGAAAGGTCCCTGGCCGGGATTTGGACCGGGGTAACCTGCTCGCTGAGAGGCTGCCTCTCTACCAACTGCGCCACCGTGCTGCCTGATCTTGTTTCCTTATACTTGTATACTATTACGTTTGTACCTGTAAATATACCCTGGCAGACATGTTTGTAATGTTGATAACAACTTAATAAAAAATAAGTTAAAAAGGTTTAATGAAACTCGGTGTTGGCACCCTCTGGTGGTCAAACACCCTCACTGCAGCAGCAACCACCATGTTTTCATAGTGACAGTCTTATTATGAAAGGGCAAGTTGTCTTGTGGTACTTCCTGTTTTGTTTTTGCAATGTTTCCACCTCTGCTGGCTCCTGATTGGACCTCAGGCAGCAGGTGAGCAGCTGATGAAACGAGACTCCTTCATTCATCATTCAGCAGCTTCTCTTTGAGTCTGCAACAGACCTGAACACTGATGGAAGGTTAGTCTGCTCTGGTCCTGGTTCTTCTGTCTGGTTCTGGTTCTTCTGTCTGGTCCTGGTTCTTCTGTCTGGTTCTTCTGTCTGGTTCTGGTTCTTCTGTCTGGTCCTGGTTCTTCTGTCTGGTTATTGACCTCATTATTTAAATGTTCATGTTTCTAGAAAAGGTTGAGGCGGAGGAGTAGCTTATATTTTTCAGTCAGGTCTATTCATCAATGCTAAACCAATTATTAGTTGTAATGCTTTTGAGTCGTTGTCTCTACGTGTATCCCATCCTAAATTGGAAAACGGAAAGACCACTCTCACTTCTTCTTTCAGCTTTTCCCTTTTCATGGGTCTCCACAGTGAGACATCCTCCTCCACCTCACTCTGTCCTCTGTGTCCTCTGTCCTCACTCCAACTACCTCCATGTCCTCTCTAACTGCATCCATATGTCTCCTCTTTGTCTTGTTCCTGCAGCTGCATTTCTAACATCCTTCTAACCACTGTCCTTCCTCTGGACATGTCCAAACCATCTCAGCCTGGCCTCACACACTTGCTGGTCTGAGCAGCCCAGTCCTCACCTCCTTCTACAGGTGTGCAGTGGAGAGCATCCTGTGCTCCAGCATCAACGTGTGGCATGGAGGCTGCACAGTTGCAGAGAGGAAAGCTCTGCAGAGAGTGGTGAAGGCTGCACAGAAGATGTTGGAGTCAGTCTCCCCACCATCACAGACATTTACACCTCCAGATGCAGGAAGAGAGCCACCTGCATCATGAAAGACCTCACTCACCCAGCACACTCACTCTTTGCCCCACTCCCCTCAGGACGGAGGTTGAGGAGCATCAAATGTAGAACCACTAGACTGAGGAACAGCTTCTACCCTGAGGCTGTTAGACTCATGAATATCTAACCAGAATAATCACTGTGAAAAATCACATCATGTTGCTGCTGATCTGTTTCATGTTGCTGCTGATCTGTTTCATGTTGCTGCTGATCTGTTTCATGTTGCTGCTGATCTGTTTCATGTTGCTGCTGATCTGTTTCATGTTGCTGCTGATCTGTTTCATGTTGCTGCTGATCTGTTTCATGTTGCTGCTGATCTGTTTCATGTTGCTGCTGATCTGTTTCATGTTGCTGCTGATCTGTTTCATGTTGCTGCTGATCTGTTTCATGTTGCTGCTGATCTGTTTCATGTTGCTGCTGATCTGTTTCATGTTGCTGCTGATCTGTTTCATGTTGCTGCTGATCTGTTTCATGTTGCTGCTGATCTGTTTCATGTTGCTGCTGATCTGTTTCATGTTGCTGCTGATCTGTTTCATGTTGCTGCTGATCTGTTTCATGTTGCTGCTGATCTGTTTCATGTTGCTGCTGATCTGTTTCATGTTGCTGCTGATCTGTTTCATGTTGCTGCTGATCTGTTTCATGTTGCTGCTGATCTGTTTCATGTTGCTGCTGATCTGTTTCATGTTGCTGCTGATCTGTTTCATGTTGCTGCTGATCTGTTTCATGTTGCTGCTGATCTGTTTCATGTTGCTGCTGATCTGTTTCATGTTGCTGCTGATCTGTTTCATGTTGCTGCTGATCTGTTTCATGTTGCTGCTGATCTGTTTCATGTTGCTGCTGATCTGTTTCATGTTGCTGCTGATCTGTTTCATGTTGCTGCTGATCTGTTTCATGTTGCTGCTGATCTGTTTCATGTTGCTGCTGATCTGTTTCATGTTGCTGCTGATCTGTTTCATGTTGCTGCTGATCTGTTTCATGTTGCTGCTGATCTGTTTCATGTTGCTGCTGATCTGTTTCATGTTGCTGCTGATCTGTTTCATGTTGCTGCTGATCTGTTTCATGTTGCTGCTGATCTGTTTCATGTTGCTGCTGATCTGTTTCATGTTGCTGTGTTCATTCGTTCCCATCTGCTCACACAGACTCATGTTTGTGCTGCTGTTTGGAGTTATATTTTTCTATGATGTTAGTGCTTAGTGTGTTTTTACTTGATATATTTCTTAGTTCATATCTTAGATGTTGTTGCTGTTTTTCTCTTACATTTTGTTGTTGGATGTAACTGGGGCCCTGTTACATAAACTCGTTCTCACCACATGTACCACATGTGGTGAGAAGGACAATAAAGATTCTCTGACTCACTTTATCTCCCAGTTGTTCAACATGTGCTGTACCTCTGATGATCTCATTACTGATCTTATCCATCCTTACCACTCCTAAGGAGAACCTCAACATCTTCATTTCTGCTACTTCCAGTTCTGTCTCCTGTCTTTTTGTCCATGTCTCTGTCTCCTGTCTTTTTGTCCATGTCTCTGTCTCCTGTCTTTTTGTCCATGTCTCTGTCTCCTGTCTTTTTGTCCATGTCTCTGTCTCCTGTCTTTTTGTCCATGTCTCTGTCTCCTGTCTTTTTGTCCATGTCTCTGTCTCCTGTCTTTTTGTCCATGTCTCTGTCTCCTGTCTTTTTGTCCATGTCTCTGTCTCCAGACCATACAACATAGCTGGTCTCACCACTGTCTTGTAAACTTTTCCTTTGACCTTTGCTGACACCTTTTTGTCACAAATCACTCCTGAAACTTTTCTCCATCACTCCATCCTGCCTGGACTCTCTTCTTCACCTCTTTACCACATTCCCCATTTTCCTGGACAGTGGACCCCAAGTACTTGAAGTCCTGCA
>JBBPBX010022314.1:21298-41536 GCA_038048925.1 Garcialebias charrua
ACTGTTTAATTCTTTTAAACGTGTAGAAGTAGGCATAATTATGTTTGTATACTGTAAAGTAAGTTTGTTCATGTTTTTATTTGTATATATCAGGTGTATATACCTTTTTCCCACCAAGATGGCGGCGCGTGCAAATGCCGCGGCTTCTCTCTCTCCCAGCAACACGGTGCTTTCGTCTGTTTTGTCCTGCACGCCGCAATTTGCCGGCACGTCTTCGTCTTGTCTACGTGTTCAAGAACGCAAGTATAGCCGTGAATTCCTGCTTGATGTCGGAAAAACCGCTCATTTGGGAATAAACAGCGAACTCCAGGAGAAGCTACATGAGCTCGAGGAGAAGCTACGTGAGCTTCGTGACTGCGACCTGCTCTGGAAGCCAGCCCCGAGCCTCGCTTCATCGCGCCCGCCGTGGAAGCGCCACAAGCGGCTTGACAGAAAGCGGAAGCCAGCCCGGAGCCTCCCTTCACCGCGCCCGCAGTGGAAACGCCACAAGCGGCGTGACAGGAAACAGAAGCGGGGCAAACGTGGAGGTATCAGAGCTAGGCTAGCAGCTAGCCCACACAGGCCGGCTATTCCATCCATGGTTTTGGCTAACGTGCGCTCCTTGGACAACAAATTGGATTATATACGCCTGCTACGAACGACACAAAAGACTGTGAGAGACTGCTGTGTGTTTGTATTCACGGAAACATGGCTTAAAAACAACGTTCCGGACCATGCTGTTCAGTTGGATCAGCTAACATGCTACAGAGCGGACCGAACCCTCGAGGGAGGTAAGACACGGGGAGGGGGGCTCTGTGTTTACATCAACAACGCATGGTGTCTGGATGCTGCTGTGGTCTACAAGCACTGCTCACATTTAGTGGAGTTTATGACTATTAAATGCAGACCATTCTATTTACCGAGGGAATTTACAGCTGTTATGATTGTTGCTGTATATATCCCTCCAAGCTCCAACAGCAAAGTTAGAAGTGAGGCTCTGAATGAACTATATCTGCACATCAGTGAGCAACAAACAGCCCATCCTGATGCTTTTCTCATCACGGCTGGTGATTTCAACCAAGCAGATTTAAAGAGTGTATTTCCAAAAACATACAGAAACATAAACTTTGCAACAAGAGGAAACAACACACTGGACCAAGTTTACACCACCATGAAAAATGCCTACAGAGCCCTCCCCCTCCCCCACATTGGTGCTTCTGACCATATATGTGTCATGCTAAAGCCTGCATACAGGCCGCTGGTGAAAGTCACAAAACCAGTCCGCAAACAGATACGAGTGTGGCCAGAGGGGTCTTCAGAGGCACTCCAGGACTGTTTTGACACCACAGATTGGGGTATGTTCAAAGAAGCTGCTACCACAAACAACAACTTATGTCTCCAGGAGTACTCAGACACTGTATGTTCATACATCACCAAGTGCATTGATGATGTAACCAACCTCAAGACCATCACTGTTAGGGCTAATCAGAAACCATGGCTGACAGCTGAGGTTTACAGACTCCTGAGAGCCAGGAATGTTGCCTTCAAAGCGGGAGATCAGGTGGGTCTGAAGGCAGCCAGAAAGAACCTGGAACTGGGCATCAAAAAGGCCAAGAAGCAGTATTCCAGGAAAATAGCTCACCGTTTCAAGGACAGCAAGGATACACGCAGTCTGTGGCAGGGAATACAGACCATCACAAACTACAAACCATCCCCCCAGACCTGTGACAGCTCAGCCTCTGCGCTGAATGAACTGAATGAGTTCTTTGCTCGGTTCGAGGCAAGTAACAGCACACCTGCACATAAACTCCCCCCCTCTCCTGATGGCCAGGTGCTGGCGCTGTCCTCAGACAGCGTAAGGCGATCATTTATCAAGATTAACGCCCGGAAGGCCTCTGGTCCTGACAACATACCTGGTCGTGTGCTGAAGGACTGTGCAGGGGAACTCGCAGCGGTCTTCACGGACATCTTTAACATCTCACTGAGCCAGGCCATCGTCCCCACCTGTTTCAAAGCCACCACCATCATCCCTGTCCCAAAGAAGGCAACGCCCGCATGCCTCAATGACTATCGCCCAGTAGCACTCACCCCCATCCTGATGAAGTGCTTTGAACGGCTAGTCATGAAAAGCATCACATCTGTCCTCCCTGACTCCCTGGATCCCTTCCAATTTGCATACCGACCTAATCGCTCAACCGACGATGCCATCTCCTCTGCCCTTCACACAGCTCTCACACATCTGGACACGAAGGACTCTTATGTTAGAATGCTGTTCATCGACTTCAGCTCGGCATTCAACACCATCATCCCCCAACAGCTCATCCTTAAACTGGACAGTCTGGGGCTGAACACCTCAATGTGTAACTGGCTGCTAGACTTCCTGACCGGGAGACCACAGACAGTACGGGTCGGGAGTAACACATCTAGCACCATCACATTGAACACAGGGGCCCCACAAGGATGTGTGCTGAGCCCCCTTCTATTCACCCTGCTAACACACGACTGCACACCATCATACAGCTCCAACCACTTCATCAAGTTTGCGGACGACACAACAGTGGTAGGTCTCATCAGCAACAACGATGAGACGGACTACAGGAACGAGGTGAGCCGCCTGGCCTTGTGGTGCGGACACAACAATCTCACTCTCAACGTGGAGAAGACAAAGGAGATTGTTGTGGACTTCAGGAAGAGGGATGCACAACATGCCCCTCTGACCATCAACAGCACCGCAGTGGAGAGAGTGGACAGCACCAAGTTCCTGGGAGTGCACGTCTCAAAGGACCTGTCCTGGAGCAGGAACACTGCAGCACTGGCAAAGAAGGCTCACCAGCGTCTCTACTTTCTCCGCAAGCTGAAAAGGGCTGGAGCTTCAACCCCCATCATGTGCACCTTCTACAGAGGTGCCATAGAAAGTGTCCTGACCAGCTGCATCACTGTGTGGTTTGGTGCATGTACTGCATCCTGCCGCAAGAGCCTCCAGCGCATTGTGAGAGCAGCTGAGAAGATCGTGGGCACCTCCTTGCCCTCACTGCAGGACTTACACAGCAAACGCCTCACTCGGAAAGCCCACTGCATGGCAGGTGATCCCACACACCCACTACACAGCTGCTTCAGACTGCTGCCATCAGGGAGGAGACTGAGGAGTCTCCAGGCTCGAACCAGCAGACTGAGAGACAGCTCTGTTCATCAGGCAGTCAGGATGCTAAACACTCTGCCTGCTCTGCCTCCCCTCCCATTTGAACTGCCTTAACACAAAAAACTTTCTCACACATTACCACACAACACAAAGATTTTAACACTGGACTCTGTGTCATCAAACGGGTTATTCACTAAACTCTCGGTCATGTGCTCATTCAGTTTGCACTACTTCTCATATTTGCACTAATGTTTGTATTACATCACTGCCTATAGTCATACTACTGTTTACATTCAATGTTTACATTTATTAATACTGTTTACATTTATTACTACTGCTTACATTTATTACTACTGTTTACATTTCCACTACTTTTATATCTACACCACTGCTGATACATATACAGTATTCTCTGACCAGCCTTATTTAAGGATGCCCAATGTGCCTTACTGCATATGCCACTTTTGCCTCTATAACAACATCAACTACCTCATACATATACTGTGTACATTAACTCATATGCTGCTTTGCCACTTTGCAAATGTCAATGCTTGAACCTTTAGTTTATTTTATAGTTATACTTTTTATACTAGTATGCAAAAACTCAGGACAGTATTATGTTCATTAAATGTTTAGTGTTTTAGTTTTAGTTTTAGAGTTGGTGTAAATTTTTATACTCTTATACCATTATGCAAAAACTCAGGACAGTGTCACAGTTTTACTATTTTATGCTTATGTCTATTATTATATGTTTCAGTGTTTCAATGTTTAAATAGTTACTGTTGCACCGAGGGACTGAGAGAAACGAAATTTCAATTCTGTGTATGTCCTGTACATATTGCAGTTCTGACAATAAAGCTGACTTTGACTTTGAATATTGAATATATATCCATTTGTATAAAACTATCATTAATAAAACATGGTTCATCTTCACCTTGTTTGAGGCATCAGTGTGAAAAGAGAATGGGAGTGTTCTGCTTTTCAATTGTTGGACAACTTCTATCATATTCTGTTATAATTATTTTAGTAATACAAGTTCATAATATAAATAGAATTGTGAGGGTCCAGACTTAAATAAGGACAAAGGTGTTCAAAAATCCACCAAATAATTCAATTTAATAGTTCCAAAAATAAACTAACAAAGAATTAAATTTCAATGAAAAATAAATCAAAAGATAATAACAAATTTGGGCCCAACTTAAACAGGTCAACTGAAGTCTAACAAGGAGGAATGATTCCAGATTAGATTTTAAATAACTGATTTATGGGGAAGAAAAATTATCTATTTTACTGTGATTATGTTATTTCAACAACCTAGTAAACAAAACAACTTGATATCATATATGAATGTTTTAATATAATGTGATACGATAAATAAGACTGACTTAGTATTAAGTATTAGAGTACATAAGTACATAAGTATATGATTATTTTATTATTAACCTTGTGGTGCCCAGCCCACTAAACACAGGGATAACAGTTATATTTGTGCTTTTTATCTGTAGAACAAGAGAGTTTGCAGGCTGTCATAACACTGACCGTCATTATTTAACATGAGCGTTATTGAGCATGCATCAGGGTACTTCCATGGCACATTTTTATCTGTATAAATACTTAATAATTCAATGTTAATAAAAGCTAGTTACTTGCAAGGGGCTTTGTTTTCATTCTCCAGATCAATACAGAGTTAAGAAATAGTAGAACACCACCAGTGACATTTATTTAGTATATAAAATTATTAATATTTGATAATTTTTTATAAGCAAATTTAAATAAATGTAGCCATCAGAGTCCAATACAATAACCAGGCGGCTAGCGCTAGCATGCTAACAAACAAAGAAAAAAAAAAACTCATCACTTCCCACTTGCAGTCAGCTGAAGGCTTTTTTCACAGAGCCTTCTAATATCTGAGAGGCATATCAGTCAGAAATGCAAATAGATATTAAATAAAGTGCTCTCAATTATTTAAAACGTACCTGATCAAGCCTGCTTCAGTCACTGCACGTCTCTGTAATCCCAGACAAAAAAAAAAAAAGACCAGAGCGGAAGTACATTGTTCTGTACGTTCAGCTCTGATTGTATAGCCACACATCCAGGCTGTCATATTGTTAAGTTTGCAGATGATACAGCTGTGGTGGGATGCATCACAGATAATGATGAATCCAGCTACAGACAGGAGGTGGAACATCTGGAGAGCTGGTGCAAAGAGAACAACCTTCACATGAATGTGAAGAAGACGAAGGAGATGATTGTGGACTTCAGAAGGAACAAACACACCCACACCCCACTGTATATAGGTGGATCTGCGGTGGAGGTGGTCTCCAGCTACAAATACCTGGGTGTACACTTGAATGATAACCTCAGCTGGAGCAATAACACCACCAGCCTGATCAAGAAAGGTCATCAGAGACTCTACTTCCTCAGACGGCTGAGACGAGCCGGTCTGAGAAGCCCAGTCCTCACCTCGTTCTACAGGTGTGCAGTGGAGAGCGTCCTGTGCTCCAGCATCAACGTGTGGCATGGAGGCTGCACAGTTGCAGAGAGAAAAGCTCTGCAGAGAGTGGTGAAGGCTGCACAGAAGTCTGTGGGAGTCAGTCTCCCCACCATCACAGACATTTACACCTCCAGATGCAGAAAAAGAGCCACCTGCATCATGAAAGACCTCACTCACCCAGCACACTCACTCTTTGCACCACTCCCCTCGGGACGGAGGTTGAGGAGCATCAAATGTAGAACCACTAGACTGAGAAACAGCTTCTACCCTGAGGCTGTCAGACTCATGAATAAATAAATAATAAGAATAAACACTGCAAAATGTCACATCATACTGATACTGATCTGTTTCTTGTTGCTGCGTTCATCTGTGACCATCTGCTCATGTTCGTGCTGCTGTTTATAATGATGTTTTTCTACTACATTAGGGCTTAGTGTATTACTAGCTGATGTCTCTCTTAGTTAATCCTAGATGTTATTATTGTTTTTCTCTTGCATTTGTTGTTGGATGTAACTGGGACCCTGTGTACATAATCTCGTTTTCAACACATGTACTACATGCGGTGCAAATGACAATAAATTCTCTCTGACTCTCTCTGACTCTGAGCTCACGTTGGACTGTCCAGGGCGGTGAAAACTGCGCCCAGCATCTACCCATTGTATCGTAATGTGTTGGCATCAGTACGCATGCGCCAGTTATAATTAGAGTCAATGATCAGATCACAGCGCCCCAAACAGGAAATACGTCACCAATCAGAAAACGTTTTTTGAAACAAACAATATAACTCATCATTACTCATAAACTATTTATCCTACACAACTAAAAACATATATGCATATATTTCGAAATATTTTTATGTTATTATTTCATTTTTATTAATTTAAAAAAAGTATTAAATGTCAAATGGTCCAGAACGTCCAGTGGGGCGGCGCTCTGGCGCCCTCTATTGGCCGGCCGCCCCTGCAGTGGACCCCAAGTCCTTGAAGTCCTGTACCTTTGTGACCTCTGACCCTTGTAGCCTCACTGTTCCACCTCCTCCCTCTCATTCACACATGTACTCTGTCTCACTACTGACTTTCATTCCTCTTCTTTCAAGTGCATACCTCCACCTCTCCAAGTTCTCTTCCACCTGTTCCCTGTTCTCACCACAGATCACAATGTCATCTGCAAACATCATAGTCCATGGGGATTCCTGCCTGACCTCATCTGTTCCAGGAGGACAGGACCAGAGACTATTCCTCCTTAGAGAACTTTTACTGATCGTCTTTTTAAATGTCTGGATGTTTCTGTTCTCCTGACACAAACTTCTGCTGGAGCTTCACAAACTGAACTGACAGGAAACACTCGGAACCCCATTTGATTCTTATTTCCTGTTTCTAACAGAAACCATGAAGGACATCTGTCCGTTGGTCTACAGAGCTGCTGCGAAGCTTCTGTCTCTGCAGAGACTCTGCAACAGTAAGAATCATCCTGAGTTATTTAGTTTGTTGTTGAACATGTTCAGGTGAAGCAGTTCATCATGAATTATTCAGGACAAATTATTATTATTATTATTCCATCCATCATCTGTCTCTTGTTTTGAAGTTGGTCACGGGGGCAGCATCAAAACAGGGAGGTCCAGACATCTCTCTCCACAGCCACCTCCTCCAGCTCTTCTGGGAGGACTCTAAGGTCGGACCCTAAGGCATTCCCAGGCCAACAGAGAGACGTAGTGTCTCCAGGGTGTCCTGGGTCTTCCCCGAGGTCTCCTCCCAGTCTGACATGCCCCAAGCACCTCCCTAGGGAGGCGCCCAGGAAGCATCCTTACCAGAAGAACCACCTCAACTGGCTCCTCTCGATGTGGAGGAGCAGCGGTTCTACTCGAGTCTCTCATGATAACTGAACTTCTCAGCCTATCTCTAAGGGAGAGTCCAGAAGAAACTCATTTCAACTCCTGGATCCACAATCTCATTCTTTCAGTCTCTACTCAGAGTTCATGACCAGAGGTGAGGGGAGGAACGCAGACCAACCAGTAAACAAAGCTGTTACGATGTGAGCTGGGTCACTTAGGCCCCCTCTCGGACCCAGGACCCGCCTCCAGCCCACGTCGCTTCCCCCGGCTCGAACCTCCCTCAGAAGCGACACTCACACTAGCATAAATCAAGGAAACATGATAATAATAATAATAATAATAATAATAATAATGAATTCAATTTATAACACACTTTTCATTAATGAAAATCTCAAAGTGCTACAAGGTGCAACAGAATTAAATGTCAATAAAACAAATAATAAAACAATTAAAATCAATAACAGTATCAGCTAAGATCAAAAGTAGAATCATGAGGAGGTAGAGTATGCTCGGTTGAAAAGAAAGGTCTTCAAGCCGCTCTTAAAGTCAACCACAGACTGTGGGGCTCTCAGACAGTCAGGAAGAGAGTTCCACAGGCGGGGGGCAGCCACACTGAAAGCCCGGTCACCCATGGTCCTTAATTTGGTTCTCGGAATGTGAAGGAGATTACTGTTCTGTGACCGCAGCGAACGGGTGGATGAGTATGGAATAAGAATATCCTTCAGATAATCTGGTGAAGTTCCGTGTAAGCATTGATGTGTGATGAGAGCAGTTTTGTACTGAATTCTGTAGGCGACAGGAAGCCAATGAAGGTTATGGAGAATGGGCGTAATATGTTCAAATTTACGAACTCTCAACAAGATCCTTGCTGCACTGTTTTGAATATATTGAAGTTTCTGAAGGTTTTTGCCAGGGATTCCAATAAACAGGGAGTTGCAGTAGTCGAGCCTGGAGGAGACAAAAGCATGGACGAGCTTCTCAGCATCGGAAAAAGTTAGGGATGGGCGAAGTCTGGAGATGTTTCGAAGATGGAAGAAGCAAGTTTTAAACAGATGCTTAAAGGTTCAGTATGCAGTTTCTGTAGAACTGCAGCACTTAGAAATATTTTCAACAGGCAAAGCATTCTGATCCCTCCCCCTCAGAGCCATATGTGGCTCTGCCCCCTTGTGGTCTGTTGAATTTCAAATTCAAGCTCTGTTTTTATTGGCTGATTCAAATTCAAGCTCTGTTTTTATTGGCTGGTTACAAACTCTGTTTTTATTGGCTGGAAAATGGCGGGTCACCTTTTCTTTTTAGAAATGCTTATTTACCACCTGGAGAAGCAAGGGGACAATATTTTTTTTTTTTTTTTCAGAGATTACCTGGCTAACATCAGTCTGTCAGGAGGTAGTGACAGAGTGAAGAAATATGTTCATAAAAAAAGCTACATACTGAAGCTTTAATGTGATTTTCAAATGTAAGATTGGAGTCCATTTTTATTCCAAGATTAGTAACAGAGGTGGAGAGGGGGATGTCTTGTCCAGAAAAGGAAAGCGTTGTTATAGGAGATGTTTGTACCTGGTGAGGGGTGCCAATCAATATGGCCTCAGTCTTGGAGCAGTTTAATTGAAGAATGAAATTAAATGAATTCAGTTTTACCATTTGTATTAAAATCAAGGCAGGAGAAGGTTACAGTTCACAGCTCTGGCCTCTCCTGTCTATGACGCGATCACAAACCAGAAGGGCCTGATGTCCCATGTTATTACTGATTTATAGGGCCTAGACTCCTTCGCAGAAGGGGGGCTCAACCTGTCACGTGTATGAGGGGGTGTGACTACCATAAGTGTGATCTCAATGGATCTTACGTGGTTTGACGTGTAAGGAAAAATGAGACGGTGCTTCAAAAGCCTTTCTACATGATGTAGCAAGCAAAAATAAACTCTATTCCTTGATGGATATTGAACCCCTGGGAGACTCTTTTAGAGTTGCTGGCCCTGTTTAACCCAGTCAGAACTGGGTCATAATTTCATTATGATCTCGTCTCTGAGCAGATCAAAACCCCCAGGACCAGTCTAGATAAATATCTAACAGAGCTTTGCCTTACTGCTCACCTTCCTCTTCAACACAATGGACCAGCACAGGGTCTGCAGTACTGCTGATGCCGCACCCATCTGTCAATCTCACGATCCATTCTTCCCTCACTTGTGAACAAAATCCCGAGATACTTGAACTCTTCTACTTGAGGCAGAAATTCACCCTCGGCCCGAAGAAATCAATCCACCTTTTTCTGACTAAGGACCATGGCCTCCGATTTGGAGGTGCTGATTCTCATCTCAGCTGCTTCAATCTCAGCTGTGAATCGCTCCAGTTAGAGCTGAAGATCATGAAACAATGACGCCACTAGGACCACATCATCTGCGAAAAGTGGAGATGGGATCCTGAGGCCCCCGAACTGGACTCCCTCCTCCTCCTGGCTGCACCGAGAAATTCTGCCCAGAAAAGTTTGGAACAAAATCAGTAACAATGGGCAGCCCTGGCAGAGTCCAACTCCCACCCTGAAGTGGTCCAACTTACTACCAGCAAACAAACTCTTGCACTGCTTGTATAGGGACCGAACAGCCCATAGCAACAGGTCCCTAATCCCATACTCGTGGAGAACACCCCACAGTGTACCACGAAGAACACAGTTGAATACCAACAAAGTCCATACTCAATAATCCAGGTATACAATCCAACAATTTTCAGTCAGGTCATCTGAAAAGTTTCTTTTTGTTTTGTACTGAAACGTTTCATCTTCCATCCAGAAGGCTTCATCAGTCAAGGAAACACACAACACAAAACTGATTTTCCCCCAACAGTTTACTCCAAAGTGGAACAAACCAGTTATGTTGGTGCTAAGATGGTCTCTTTGGCACACCCCCTCCTCCAGTACCAGCCCTCTCCCTCATCCAATATCTTCCCCAAGTTCACAAAACACATGTAGACTGGATGGACAAAGTCCCATGACCCCTCAAAGACCCTAGTGAGGGTAAAGAACTGGTCCAATGTTCCACTGCCAGGATGGAACCCACATTGTTCCTCCAACAACAATCAGACTCACTTCTCGAGTACCCCTGAATAGACCTTACCAGGGAGACTAAGGAGAGTGATGCCCCGTAATTGGAGCACACCCTCTGGTTTCCCTCTTTGAAGAGGGGAACCACCACCCTAGTCTGTCAATCCAGTGGTACTGCCCCTAATGTCCATGCAACGTTGCAAAGGCGTGTCAACCAAGACAGCCCCACAACATCCAGAGCCTTAAGGAAATCAGGGTGAATCTCATCCATCCCAGAGCCCTGCCACCTCGGAGCTTTTTAACTACCTCGGCGACCTCGGCCACAGTCATGGACAGACAAACCCCAAAGTCCCCCGACTCAGCTTCCTCCATGGAAGACGTGCTGGTAGGATTGAGAATGTCTGAGAAATATTCCTTCCACCTCTCAATGACATCACTGGTTGAGGTCAGCAGTACCCCACCTTCACTGAACAGTGTTAGTAAAGTGCTGTTTTCCCCATCTCAGCCACTTGATGGTTTGCCAGAATCTCATTGGAGCCGACCGAGAGTCTCTATCCAAGGCCTCACTGAACTCATTCCACATTCGACCTTTTGCCTCGGCAACAGCCAAGGCTGCGGACCACTTGGCCCTCTGGTACTCCTCATCTGCCTTGGAGTCCCACCAAAACAAGGCCCAATGGGACTCCTTCAGCTTGACAGCCTCCCTAACCTGGGGTGTCCATCACCAAGTTCAAGGATGGCCACTGAGAGAAGCACCAACAACCTTGTGACCATAGCTCAAGGCAGCTATCTCAACAATTAAGTTACGGGAAATGGCCCACTTGGACTCAATGTCCCCTGCCTAAGCTGGGATGCTCTCCCAGAGGTATGAGTTTAAGATCTTTGTGATGGGTTCTTTTGCCAGATGTTCCCAGCAAACCCTCACTACATGTTTGGGTCTACCACAGGGCTATTCAACTGGTGGCCCGTGGGCCACTTCTGGCCTGCAAGTAACTTCAATCTGGCCCACTACATAGGCCCAAAATATAGGGCCTATGTATATTGTTTATTTGTTTATTTATTGGTTCTGGGTTTGGATTTTGGGTTCTGTTTATTACATTTATGATTCAATGCAATAAAATAAATTTAAAAGGTAACAGATCATTGTAAACTTTGGTTTATGATTTTAATCATTGGATGTCCAGCCCCCGAGCTGTTACAGCGTCCCCCTGAGCAGTTTTGTTGAGTAGCCGTGGTCTACCAGGTCTGTCCAGCATCTTCTCCCGCCATCTACCAGGTGGTGATCAGTTGACAGCTCAGCTCCTCTCTTCACCCGAGTGTCCAAAACAAACGGCTGCAAATCAGATGACACAACTGCAAAGTCGATCATCGATCTACGACCTAGGTCCACCTGGTGTCAAGTGCACTTATGGACACCCTTATGTTTGAACATGGTGTTAGTGATGGACAAACTATGACTGGCACAGAAGTCCAACAACAGAACACGCTTGGATTCAGATCAGAGAGGACGTTCCTCCCAATCACGCCCCTCCAAGTCTCACTGTAATTACATATGTGGGTATTGAAGTACCCCAACAGAAAAAAGGAGTCCCCAGCTGGTGCACTTTGAGATCTGTTTGATGTAAAGTGCGTTATAAATAAAAGTTATTATTATTATTATTATTATTATTATTATTATTATTATTATTATTATTATTATTGCACCTTCCAGCACCCCTGCCAAGGATTCCAAGAAAGCTGGATAGTCTTGAATTGTCATTTGGCACATAGGCACAAACAATAGTCCGAGCCCGTCCCTCCACCTGAAGGTGCAGGGAAGCTACCCTCTCAACTACCGAGTGAAAACTCCAACACACAGACACCAAGTCGGTGGACTAGAAGTAGACCCACACCAGCTCGGCGCCTCTTACCATGGAAAACTCGATAGTGGAATAAGGTCCAGCCCCTCTCAAGAAGATCAGTTTCAGGCCCATGCTGTGCATCAAGGTGAGCCCAACTATATCTAGTTGGTGCTTCTCAACCTCACGCACAAGTGCAGGCTCCTGCTCCACCAGAGAGGTCACGTTCCATGTCCCAAGAGACAGCTTTGGTAAGCCATGGTCAGAGCACCAAGTCCCCTGCCTTCAGCCACTGTCCATGGCATCATGCACCCAACTTTTGTGGCCCCTCCTGAATGTGGTGGGTCCACAGGAAGGCAAATGTTGTTCATATAGAAAATGGGGAGTGATGGAGTGATGGAGTGATGGAGAAAAGTTTCAGGAGTGATTTGTGACAAAAAGGTGTCAGCAAAGGTCAAAGGAAAAGTTTACAAGACAGTGGTGAGATCAGCTATGTTGTATGGTCTGGAGACAGAGACATGGACAAAAAGACAGGAGACAGAACTGGAAGTGGCAGAAATGAAGATGTTGAGGTTCTTCTTAGGAGAATATGGTAGAAGGATGTTAGAAATGCAGCTGCCAGGAAAAAGACAAAGAGGAGACATATGGATGCAGTTAGAGAGGACATGGAGGTAGTTGGAGTGAGGACAGAGGACACAGAGGACAGAGTGAGGTGGAGGAGGATGACTCGCTGCAGAGACCCCTGAGGAGGGAAAAGCAGAACAAAGATATTTTTAAACAAAACTTTATTTACACAAGAAGTTAACACAACAGTTTTGTCAGGACAAACTTCAAATATTTCCATGAGGAACTTGTTGTTTTCTGGTTGTCCCTGATCAGACATGGTGCATGAAACCTTCTGAAGTTTCACAAAGTTCTCCAGGTGTCCAGTGTCTCTGTGGAAGCAACAACGCCAGTCTGGCCTTGACGTTGCACTTCCACAGAGACACGGCATCGAGTCGGGGTCCAGCCTGCAGTCTGTCCCTGCGAGACAAGTCAGCAGACATTTCTGCTTCATCACAAGAAGAAGATATATTATTACACGTGTCCAGGTGAAGCAGTTCATCGTGAACATTTGATCATCTTTTAATCCTGATGAACGATTCTGTTTCAGTGGATGTTGTGTTAGTTCCACACATCATGGCTGCCTTTCAAGAAGAGGGCGGGGCCAATCTGACTCAGGACGTCATGATGGACAGAGACGCAGTCGGTCGTGTTGTGGACAGGATGTTCGTCAGGACGTCACAGGAAGTAGCAGGGTGTGCAGAGGAGGCGTGCAGCCTCATGTTCAGGCTCTTGGAGAGGTCAGTACCCGTCCTGACCCAGAGTCCACATGAAACCAGGTCCAGTGGTTCCAGTGGTTGTGTTGCATGTGTCTCGTGTGTGTGTTTCAGCAGTCAGGCCGGTTGTGTGTCCTCTCGCTCTCTTCAGACGGCTCTGATCGCTCTGTCTGCAGACAACCTGCTGGCCAAGTACACAAGTGAGTGCCCGGAACTCAGAGACGTGGGTTTGGACCTTCGTCTACTGCGAATGATTCAACACGACCGCAGAACATTCTTACTGGACTTTCAAAATAAAAGACTATCAACAAACACGACCGCGGAACACGACCGCGGAACATTCTTACTGGACTTTCAAAATAAAAGACTATCAACAAACACGACCGCAGAACATTCTTACTGGACTTTCAAAATAAAAGACTATCAACAAACACGACCGCAGAACATTCTTACTGGACTTTCAAAATAAAAGACTATCAACAAACACGACCGCAGAACATTCTTACTGGACTTTCAAAATAAAAGACTATCAACAAACACGACCGCAGAACATTCTTACTGGACTTTCAAAATAAAAGACTATCAACAAACACGACCGCAGAACATTCTTACTGGACTTTCAAAATAAAAGACTATCAACAAACACGACCGCAGAACATTCTTACTGGACTTTCAAAATAAAAGACTATCAACAAACACGACCGCAGAACATTCTTACTGGACTTTCAAAATAAAAGACTATCAACAAACACGACCGCAGAACATTCTTACTGGACTTTCAAAATAAAAGACTATCAACAAACACGACCGCAGAACATTCTTACTGGACTTTCAAAATAAAAGACTATCAACAAACACGACCGCAGAACATTCTTACTGGACTTTCAAAATAAAAGACTATCAACAAACACGACCGCAGAACATTCTTACTGGACTTTCAAAATAAAAGACTATCAACAAACACGACCGCAGAACATTCTTACTGGACTTTCAAAATAAAAGACTATCAACAAACACGACCGCAGAACATTCTTACTGGACTTTCAAAATAAAAGACTATCAACAAACACGACCGCAGAACATTCTTACTGGACTTTCAAAATAAAAGACTATCAACAAACACGACCGCAGAACATTCTTACTGGACTTTCAAAATAAAAGACTATCAACAAACACGACCGCAGAACATTCTTACTGGACTTTCAAAATAAAAGACTATCAACAAACACGACCGCAGAACATTCTTACTGGACTTTCAAAATAAAAGACTATCAACAAACACGACCGCAGAACATTCTTACTGGACTTTCAAAATAAAAGACTATCAACAAACACGACCGCAGAACATTCTTACTGGACTTTCAAAATAAAAGACTATCAACAAACACGACCGCAGAACATTCTTACTGGACTTTCAAAATAAAAGACTATCAACAAACACGACCGCAGAACATTCTTACTGGACTTTCAAAATAAAAGACTATCAACAAACACGACCGCGGAACATTCTTACTGGACTTTCAAAATAAAAGACTATCAACAAACACGACCGCGGAACATTCTTACCGGACTTTCAAAATAAAAGACTATCAACAAACACGACCGCGGAACATTCTTACCGGACTTTCAAAATAAAAGACTATAAACAAACATGACCGCAGAACATTCTTACTGGACTTTCAAAATAAAAGACTATCAACAAACACGACCGCGGAACATTCTTACTGGACTTTCAAAATAAAAGACTATCAACAAACACGACTGCGGAACATTCTTACTGGACTTTCAAAATAAAAGACTATCAACAAACACGACCGCGGAACATTCTTACTGGACTTTCAAAATAAAAGACTATCAACAAACACGACCGCGGAACATTCTTACCGGACTTTCAAAATAAAAGACTATTAACAAACACGACAGCAGAACATTCATACTGGACTTTCAAAATAAAAGGCTCAACTAACACGACCACGGAACATTCTTACTGGACTTTCAAAATAAAATACTATCAACAAACATGACCGTAGAACATTCGTACTGGACTTTCAAAATAAAAGACTATCAACAAACACGACCGCGGAACATTCCTACTGGACATTCAAAATAAAAGACTATCAACAAACACAACCGCAGAACATGCAGGTCTGGTGAGGGTTTCAAAATAAAAGACTAATGTTGCATCCTGCAGGTCTGGTGAGGGTTTCAAAATAAAAGACTAACGTTGCATCCTGCAGGTCTGGTGAGGGTTTCAAAATAAAAGACTAACGTTGCATCCTGCAGGTCTGGTGAGGGTTTCAAAATAAAAGACTAACGTTGCATCCTGCAGGTCTGGTGAGGGTTTCAAAATAAAAGACTAACGTTGCATCCTGCAGGTCTGGTGAGGGTTTCAAAATAAAAGACTAACGTTGCATCCTGCAGGTCTGGTGAGGGTTTCAAAATAAAAGACTAACGTTGCATCCTGCAGGTCTGGTGAGGGTTTCAAAATAAAAGACTAACGTTGCATCCTGCAGGTCTGGTGAGGGTTTCAAAATAAAAGACTAACGTTGCATCCTGCAGGTCTGGTGAGGGTTTCAAAATAAAAGACTAACGTAGCATCTTGCAGGTCTGGTGAGGGTTTCAAAATAAAAGACTAACGTAGCATCCTGCAGGTCTGGTGAGGGTTTCAAAATAAAAGACTAACGTAGCATCTTGCAGGTCTGGTGAGGGTTTCAAAATAAAAGACTAACGTTGCATCCTGCAGGTCTGGTGAGGGTTTCAAAATAAAAGACTAACGTAGCATCTTGCAGGTCTGGTGAGGGTTTCAAAATAAAAGACTAACGTAGCATCCTGCAGGTCTGGTGAGGGTTTCAAAATAAAAGACTAACGTTGCATCCTGCAGGTCTGGTGAGGGTTTCAAAATAAAAGACTAACGTTGCATCCTGCAGGTCTGGTGAGGGTTTCAAAATAAAAGACTAACGTTGCATCCTGCAGGTCTGGTGAGGGTTTCAAAATAAAAGACTAACGTTGCATCCTGCAGGTCTGGTGAGGGTTTCAGGAAACGTTGCAGGATCAGTCAGCAGGTCTGGACTCAGGTCTATGCTCCAGGACCTCCGTCAGGTACACACAGTTCAGACTACATCTCCCAGAATGCCCTGTCCTCCTGTGACCCTCTAACATGTGGCTGTTAGGTTCCGGCGGCGGTGCAGGACGACGGCGTGTTCGGCAGCGTGGAGGCAGCTTTGAGCTCGTGCTTCGAGGAGGTGAGAACATCCAAACGCTGCACGGAGATACGGTTACCGTGACAACCAGGTGACGCTGTGTGTTTACAGGTGCCTGCTCTAACGGTGAGTGAAGAGCACGTGTTGTCATGGCTACAAGGTGAGCCGCGCCTGTTGCTATGGTTACCAACGCTGTACCGACTGTCAGTCAGTCAGAAGATCAGCCACGCCGTCCGCTGTCACACCTGCAAGACGTTCCCCATCGTCGGCCTCAGGTGAGTCCTCCTGAGACGACACGCTGGACACCTGTCCCACACCTGTGACCCCTGTGTGTGTTCAGGTACAGGTGTAAAAAGTGCGTCAATGTCCACGTTTGTCAGAACTGCTTCCTGACCAACCGACAGAGCAGGAGGCACAGAGTCCACCATCCAGTGGTCGAGTTCTGCACTCAGGTAAGAACAGGAGGACAGGACAGGTGGACAGAACAGGTGGACAGGGTGAGACCCAGGGGGACAACTTTACACCTGTCTTTCTCCTGCAGCCCACCTGGAGAGAGTCTCTGTCCTCATTGGCGCGCAACGCTCGCCACGCCCTGTTACCACGGCGACACACTCAGAGAGAAGCTTTGAGGACAGTCCTAAAGTGGGTGGAGCCAGGGGAGACCCAGAACAGGTGAGACAGGTGTAATTAGTAGTAGACACGTAGGGTCCACCAGATGTTAGGCAGGGTTGAACCTGTCATTCAAGACTAGTTCAATCAAGAAAGTAATTCTGTATTTATTCACAGATTCTCTTCTTTTTGGATTAAACAAATATCATGTGTGACCAAATGAGTGATGTCATGTGACCATGAGACGTTATTATATTTGACCCATCAAGGAAATGTGGTCATTTATTTAACAGATCATATAAATAACATCACACATGTACACTTTGATTGCTTGATTTCAATTTCCTATAATTTAACATCAAACAGATGGAAATTGCACGTCTGTAATTTCTACTAGCCAACGTATATTTAAGGAACAACAGATCAAGTTATGAGATGGTAAATAACTTTTAGCTTAGTTGTTACTGGACAGATAGGAGAAGGAGGAAGAAGTTATCGTTGAGTGGATGAATGAAGTTCAACCAGGAATGGCCCGCTCTCCGGGCGACGTCAGCTAAATGCCGGTACACTTTGGTAAACATCGACGACTCTTTACCTTGCAAGACTTTTAGACGTAAAGAGTCCTTGCAGGTCCAGTTACGTCCGAACCGGTTCTTGTTTACTTTTTCAGTGTCTCCAGCGTCCACGTCAATCGGACCGAAGTAACGGACAGTTCCGGTTGTGGTTTATTGAGTTAAACGTGGGCAAACATATTTTTTTCTTAGAGCTCCGCCCCCTTCCAACGCCTCAACCCTATTGGATGACTCGGCTCAGATTGCCTCGTCAGAAGAAGCTGTTTTCCATGATGCATCAGCCTTGGCTCCGCCTCCTTCGTGCTCCTCTAAATCTCTGCAGACAGACGAGGAGCCGCAGACTCGCCAGGTGATGACCTCACTGTTTCAGCAGCAGCTTGATGATGTCATGTGACATAATGGTGTGTGGTTCCTCCTGAAGGTGGCGGTGGGGGCGGAGCTACTGACTGAAGTCAGGAACCTGCAGAGAGACAAGTGGTGAGACTGGAAACCGTCTCAGCCATGAAGCTCAGTTGTTTGTTTGTTTATTATTTTGTTGTTTGTTTTTCAGGCTGATGGAACAGCAGCTGCAGGCATGGAGACTCACCGTCCAATCAGAACAGGGCGTCCTGGAGAACCGGTGTGCCGAGATGGAGGTTACCATGGATACGCTCAGACAGCACAATGACCGGCTACAGGGGATGCTGGCACAGGTGAGACAGAACCACAGGTGAGACAGAACCACAGGTGAGACACAGAACCACAGGTGAGACACAGAACCACAGGTGAGACACAGAACCACAGATGAGACAGAACCACAGGTGAGAAACAGAACCACAGGTGAGACAGAACCACAGGTGAGACACAGAACCAAAGGTGAGACAGAACCACAGGTGAGACACAAAACCACAGGTGAGACACAGAACCACAGATGAGACAGAACCACAGGTGAGACACAGATCCACAGGTGAGACACAGAACCACAGGTTAGACACAGAACCACAGGTGAGACACAGAACCACAGGTGAGACACAGAACCACAAGTGAGACAGAACCACAAGTGAGACACAGAAACACAGGTGAGACACAGAACCACAGGTGAGACACAGAACCACAGGTGAGACACAGAAACACAGGTGAGACACAGAAACACAGGTGAGACAGAACCACAGGTGAGACACAGAACGGAGGTTACTACTGTAACTACGGTTCTATGAATCCCGGATGACCGCCAGGGGCGGCGCTTTCAAGCACGAATGAGCATTCTTGCACATGCGCAGGTCGAGTACAAATGACAACGTCACCCCGTGACCTGCCCGGATGACCGCCAGGGGCGGCGCTTTCAAGCACGAATGAGCATTCTTGCACATGCGCAGGTCGAGTACAAATGACAACGTCACCCCGTGACCTGCCGGGGACCCGCGTGACTCTATACTGTATAGGCACGTCACATCCGGGACCCAGTCCCTCAATCTTCTCGCAAAGCAAGGATTCCGAGGGACTAAGCACCCTGACGGTCATCCGGGATTCATAGAACCGTAGTTACAGTAGTAACCTTCATTCTATTTCATACCTCCTGACCGCCAGGGGCGGTGCTTTCAAGCACAGATGATGCATGGCAACACGGTCACAAGGAATCGGAAATGTTCAAGGAACAACAACCACGCCACTCACCTCAATGATACCCCGATCCAGGTTCTTTCTGGCTGCCCTCAGGCCCACCTGATCTCCCGCTTTGAAGGCAGCATTCCTGGCTTTCAGGAGTCTGTAAACCTCTGCTGTCAGCCATGGCTTCTGATTAGCCCGAACAGTGATGGTCTTGAGGTTGGTTACATCATCAATGCACTTGGTGATGTATGAACATACAGTGTCTGAGTACTCCTGGAGACATGTGTTGTTGTTTGTGGTAGCAGCTTCTTTGAACATACCCCAATCTGTGGTGTCAAAACAGTCCTGGAGTGCCTCTGAAGACCCCTCTGGCCACACTCGTATCTGCTTGCGGACTGGTTTTGTGACTTTCACCAGTGGCCTGTATGCTGGCTTTAGCATAACACAGATATGGTCAGAAGCACCAATGTGGGGGAGGGGGAGGGCTCTGTAGGCATTTTTCATGGTGGTGTAAACTTGGTCCAGTGTGTTGTTTCCTCTTGTTGCAAAGTTTATGTTTCTGTATGTTTTTGGAAATACACTCTTTAAATCTGCTTGGTTGAAATCACCAGCCGTGATGAGAAAAGCATCAGGATG
>JBBPBX010022315.1:0-18871 GCA_038048925.1 Garcialebias charrua
ATTGTTTACGTTTCTGTCGCGGCGTGTTGTCAGGTATCACGTGACTGAATTGTCACATAGACCTGACGTCACTCCCTGACCCCGAGACGCATAGAGAAAATTAAATTACTAGAAAAAAATGACAAAAATAGTGATGCACATTAATTTGGTTAAGTAACTTTAATCTGATTACTGGATTTTGACATAGCAACACGTTACATTACTAGTTACTGAAAAAAGTGGTCTGATGTCACGTTACTGACATCACTGGTTGGGATCAAAAAGTTTGTTTGTGGTTGGTATACTGTAATGTATAACCCGTGGTTGGTATAATGTATAACCCATGGTGCATTGCATCTACCTTCTGGATCTACACTACTACACTGGCACGGCTACTTCCACAAATATTTTTCCACCTGCTCTTCATATTTATATTTGTTTAGTTTATTTTTATGTCTGACTTTTAGGAATAATTAAACTTCAAGCAATAGTCTCAATAATAAAGTATGAGGTGTGTTTATACAGGAGAGTACAACGATAAGTTTATGATTCTCTCACAGATGATTCTGTGTGCCTCACCAGCCCCTACAGCTAATTGACCTAAGCAAATACAAAAATGGGTAACTGTTAATTTTACAGATATTGAAATACATTTTGGTGTGGTAGTAGCTGAGAGTCAACAGCACGTTCTCCGAGCACCAACACATATCGCATGCAAGGACTGAATTTAGTCACCTGCTTCATTATGTCTCTATCAATATTTATGACTGAAGCAACTCTAAAGATTTGACTGAAGTGATTATCCTGGGTCTAAATTATTAGGCTGACTGTGTTTGTTCACTCGCACGCCTTTAGGCGTGTCTGTGCTGTCTGAACTGGACCCCTCGCTCATGAGAGAATCAAAGTGAAGCGTTGCCTGAGGGTGAGATGTTCGGCAGCAGGCTGGAGCGCAGCACAGAGAGAAGGCTCAGAAAATGTAGAATAGCACCTGCTCTCCCACACAGAAAGGCCCACTTTCCCCACGGCCCTGATGTCTGACTCTTTAAACAAAGATTTGATCTGAAGCCTGAGGAAGCGTGTTTGAAAATGTTAATCCTTCATCAGGTTTGATCTGTGCTGCTACTGAGGGAAATTACTTTGCAAATATGTTCTGAGAATCGTGTCATTATTTTTCTTTGTAATAAATCGGCTTTCTTAAAGTCCTCCTGCAGCTCACCTGGCAACACCTACAGTTACCCAGATATTTATAAACTGAAGAAAATGTCTGTTCATGGTGATGAACAAATGTTTGACTCATCATAGACATCAGTCTTGCCATTTTAAACACGATCCCAGCGTCTTGTTGTGTGAGCAGGACGACTGAGTTCAGTTTCCTGAAGGCGAGTGGCTTCATTAAACTTGTTTGGTAGCGAAGAGTTGCACTGGAAGCAAAGATGTTGCTCAATAACGACTCGAGCGAAAATTCCTGAGAGTGACTCAGTAAATGTATTTCCCAGCAGAGTCGTGAGTCTTTTCATCAAAAGTAAATGCCTTTTTATCTAACCCTCACGATTAAATCTTAACGTTCGGCCACTGTGAGGGAGAGGCTGAGCTTACACGCTGACTTATGAACGATCTTGAACCATGACGGCACAATGACACAGCCTTTTCTGAAAACCTTCAAACATTCATGTGAATGCTTTGAAATACTCCTTAAAGGTAAATAATCATTTTTAGATAAGGTGGGGTTAAATCAATGTGAGTTTATTAGCTATAATCTGACTTGAGAACGATGGCTGACATTTTAGATTTTCAAAGGGGTTTGTGAAATTAAACTAGCTTTTCTTGAATGAATGCTACCTTGAATCCCAAAGTTTTTAACCAAGATGTCACATAGAAATGACACTCGGTTATTACCACGCCAAACTATAGCTCAGTATCTGTAAAGCTGAATGAATTTTATCCATTTTCGTGTTTGCTCAGATCAGTTGGCTGTGGCAGCCATCTTGAAGTGGTTTAACTGAAAATGTATCGGTTGTAGATGTGCAGGGATTATTTTCTGAGAGTGTTATTTTGCTAACAGAAAAACCTACAAATTCAAACTAGTTTCAGCTATCTGCGTCGGTTTTTGAAATAATTGATAAGATGTAAAGGTTAAATTGTGTTAAAACGGCGGACAATTCCAAGATTACATCCTGTTTCCTCCAAGCTCCTTTGTTTCTCTTCCATAATCGTTTACCTGTTGCTGACCAAAGCTCGAATGTGATTGGTTCAAACTTCTGGGACGACAAACAACCAGACAGCTTCCCATGTCAACCATTTTGCCTTAATGTTTACACCTTCTGAATATTCATATGCAAATATCGGCTCACAGAGCTTGCCACTTGACCAGCTTTCTCACAGTTTATTTCCTTGGCTCGGTAATAAAGTGGAGCTTATTTTGGTCCGTGTGTGGGCAGGAACAAATGGATGCATGAGGCCTCAGAAACCAAGCTGAGAAACTGACTCATGGATTAAATCTGCAGGGATTCATTCAAGGTCTCTGAAAGGTTCAGAACAAGATCTTAATCACAGTCCTTTTTTTGGTAACTTAAATGTTTCTGCTCTTTAAGACAAATAGAAAATAGTTTGACGTTAAAGTTTAAATCCAATAAGAAGAAAATATTTGTTTTCTTACCACAGCTGCTTAAACTTGAACTTGGTGGATGAAGACAGCTGTGACCCTGTTTTCAGAGTAATTTGCGTGAGAACAAAAGTTTGTGTAATCATCTTCTTTTTCATTCTGTTTTCTGCTTCTGGTTTTAGAAAGCAATGATGAAAGTCTGACTGGCTGTCAGGACAGTGATGATGGGACCAGAGAGCAGATAGACTGGTGCATTTATCCTGAACTCACCTTCCTTGTTTGTGTGTTTCAGGAGGGGCTGGTTCCCATCTTCATACTGCCGCGCTCTCACAGAACCTCAGGTGAACAACAGGTAAGGAGACTGCATTCCTGTTGACACACACACCAGCAGGTTTCAGGTTGCAGCCAGCTGTATTGTTGGCAGTGTTTCCTCTGGTTACTTCTATTGTGACAACCTTTCTAATCCTGGGGGATCCCTCCTGTTGCTCAACTCTTGATTCTTTTTGTCCTTAAAGCGATGGTTTGAATTTTTTTTTTTTTTTATGTGGGATTTTGTGGAAATTTTATAAACAACAAATATCTTACCTGTTGAAGATAGCTATTTGGCGCAACCATCAGTTTGGTGAAACGGTTTAATTTGCAGGACTGATGAACTAATGGTTAGTCATCTTAAATTGGCTCTATTCTCATATGTGAACGCTATTTTATAAACCTTTACATCATTTTTCGGTTTCACGTTAAACTGTTGCTCCTGTTGGAATATGATGGTATTTCTACTGGAAGTGTCCCAGGTTGTTTCCAAACAACTACAGGTGGTCCCCGATTTAAGAGCGCTCTTAAGGCTGAGTTAGACTTTCGCTTTGGTCCGCAGGCTGGAGCGCGCGCGCCGCGCGTGCACTCAGCCGTGCGGCAAAATGCGTTCACAGTTTCGCCTCTGTGTTTATGGTTGACGCACGGCGGCGCATGGCAAAGTGCTGTTCTTTTACGGACCAGCAGGAGGCAGTACCCTCTAAAACCTGTGCATATGTTGCAAGAAAGGTGTAGAAGAAGAAATCTACCGTAGAAGAAGAACTGTTTGAAATCATACAACAAAAACAAATAGCTTTCCGCTCGCGTGCTGAACTGTTGTCTTTATTTGCGGCTTTAATCCATGGAGTCAGCGGAGGAGAAAGCGATCACGTGACTTTTGGCGAAAAAAACAAAAGAAAAGTCCGACTCCAGATCAGGAACGAAGGAGAATTTAATACATTTTGTGTCACAAAACATTCCTCCATGCGTCGCGACTCCGTCTCCACGACCACAGCGGCGCAAACAGCTGCAGGCTCCGGCGTGAAGAGGGTGAAGGCTGTCGGTGGGGACCTGTCAATCAAATCGTAGCGCCCACCGTGCGCAGAGGCTTGCGGAGTTTCAAAAATTCAGAGGTGCACGTCACGCGCTAATCCCACGCGCGGGGCCAACGCGCAGGGGCGGGGACTGTGAAATTGCGTCACTTTTGGAGCGCGCACCCTCGCGCGCTGCGCAATGCGTCAAGTATGAATCTAGCTTAACATATGAGGTTCCGGACTTACGAGCTGGCGAACGAGCAGTAAATTTGTAAAGAACATACAAAAAAATACAGCACTTTTATGTGTTTTTAGATGAAAGTGTGTTAGCTAACCGTTTGGAAACAAGTTTCTGAGCATGTTTATGAACTAGTATGAACATTTGTGATGAAAAACGAGTGTTCGTAGTAGCGCTAGCATACATTTTCCGATTTACGACCGAAAATCCGGACTTACGAGAACACGTGTTCCGACGTACGAGATTTCGCCTTACAAGATACTCGGAGGAACGGAACTCGCTCGTAAGTCGGGGACCACCTGTAGTTTGTGTTGTTGCTATTAACACTTATTGCATCACATCGTGGACGTGGAAGAGTCTCCACTTTTAAATGTCCAAATAAGAGTTTGTTGGCGCTAATCTGTGCTGCTGCTTTAGGAGAGTCATAGTTGAGTCCAGTGCTGTTTGTCCTGGTGGAGTTGCCGTAGCTTCCTGTGGCAGAAGCATTTAGCAGTAAAGCTGTGTGTTTTCACATCATTTTCATAATTTATTTGCTGAACCCTGAGAAAATATCTGTAAATAATAGTTAACGTTATCGTAATATGGCTGTCTTTAATTATGACTTTGAAATTTTGGATTTGTGTTAAAATTTCCAGTCATGAACATGATTCTACCTTAGCATTTTTAATATAAAGTTAGCATCCATGCTAATTGTTGGTCACAGCCTGTGATTTTGAGCTTTTAGACACGTCATTGTGCACTTTTTATTATACTATACTGGTATTTTATGTAAGATCAACTGCAGTCATTTTGATTTATCAATTCAGATTTCTGTCTTTCAGTTTTTGTGTTTTTGATAAACGTAAAGTTACCAGCTTTTGGGGGGTGGGGTTGCATTATTACTCTATAAACATCGGATTTTTCCCACATCTCTTGTCCAACTTCTTGATCCAGTGACGCTGCTGCCCCTCACCGCAGCAAAAGTGTGGTCAACCTCCACCATCAAGACACGGAGACGGACGAGGCGACAATGGTGCTCCCCCCAGCGGACTACAGCAACGGCCCGAGACGCAGCTCCGTCAAGACCAACCCTTCGTCCACGAGCAGCGTGGTCACAAACAACCACCATCACTCCTCCACCCACTCTGCAGCCTCGTCCTCTGATCTCAACACGGTGAGTCAGCGGGCTCAGGTTTGGCGTTCGGCCACTCACTTTGACACTCTAGCAGTCGTCTGAACTGCTCGGTCTCATAGTTGGGATTTAAAATGATTGTTGGGAGAAATAAACTCTCGACAGCACAATCTAATCGGCCCCTCAAGCCAAACTTCGGCTGCGTCTCACCTGATACCTGCTGCAGCGCAGCTACAGCCTTATCTTGACTGCTGCTGCTGCTGGTACGTGTGTAGGCGGTGTCAGGTGAGCTTTACAGTATATGGTGGCCCTGGAAACCTGAACGCCACTAATCCACTCTCTGTGTAGGCTGACCAACAATAAGAATAATCTGTTGGACTTCAGGAGTTGTGGTTTGTAAAACCCCAGAAAACATGGACGTGTTCAGTCTGGATCCTCATTTTCTTACTTTTCAAACTACCTTTTGATCGTCGTTGAGCTGGTGAAGCCGTGTTTAGTTTGAATAAATCTAGTTTCTTTACGGTAACACACCAGATGAGCAATCAGCTGCCTCCTTTAACCGCCCTGGTCTTGTGACTCTGATGTAGAAGCCACAGTGTCTGGGTGCAAACCAGGAGGAGTTTCTCACTACAGTATGTCAGTCGCTGCTGCTTCAACAGTTGCCGTGGTTACCAGTCTGTATGTACATGACAGACTCCTGGAGGAAGGCAGCAGAGAGGGACCTGCAGTTTGCATTAAGATTTGAATTAAAACCTTTTTAAGCAAGACAACAAAGTTCATGCTCAATCATCTAGGTACCAATTCCAATAATTCTCAGTTGGGTCATGTGTACGGTTTCTTTTTTTATAGAAACGTTTCGCCCTCTTTTGCCCTTTTTAAACAGAGTCCACCTTCATCTCAGGGTCATCATGTTTTAAAAGTCTCATAGATGTTCTGTCTCTGAAGTGAAACTAAAGTTAGCGTGCTTCCTAGCCTGTGAGTATAATAGAAGCAGCTAATTTACTCTAGGGGTAGAACGACTACATGTTTTTTTAAAGTCAACATTAACATGATAATAGTCGAGTCGACATAGTCTTGTTGATGACGTCATAGGAACTCAAGACGCTAAATAAATCAAAACGTCATTTATTATTTACAAAAACAAACAAACATTGGGAGCATATATTTATGCTCCTACCATTTATTATACTGCAAATAAGTAACAGGCAAAACAAAACTATTATTAAGCTGCAAAAGTTAGTTTTATTTTATTTAATCCACTAAATAAAATAAACCGTGGCGGTGGTGGATTCTCCGGTGGTGCGCACCCCTGTTTTTCTTTTTCTTTTATTTATTGGATTAAATAAAAAAAAACTACAACCAGGAGGCGGACGGTGGTGGTATCCCACCGTGGATTAAATAAAATTAAACTAAAAACATCATCATCATCTTTTGTAAAGTACTTCCCACACCGTTGATGAATTTCTACCTGTTTGGGAAGACCTGGCCTGCTCCTCGCCTTCCATCTGCTTGGGAAAATCAGTTTTGTAGCAAGCGGCCGGCGCCGATCACGTGACACAATCAGTGACTATGACTACCGTTGTTATGGAGAGTTAGGACTGTATGTTGATTTTTAGGAGTTTAGCTGGAGCACTTCATCCATATAGACACTCCGATCAGAGAGTGAGTCCTGACACAGCAAGATGGTGTTTTTCTTGGAGTTTAATTAACTGACCAGTTCGTTTACAGCATGCAGTTTCCTTTTCTGAGCTGTAAATTCTTCCTAACTGAAAGTAACTGGCATTAACTGTCCCTTTTTCTGTCTGTCTGGTATCTGAAATAACAGAAAACGGCTAAAATGAGAACATGCTAACAAATAGCTTAGCTTACCCTTAATATTACAACAAGACAGAACCTTAAACATGAAATAAACATTTCTTTGGGCTGTCTCATATTTGCGCCAAAATCGCCACCCCATTTATATATGAAAAGAAGAAATTAGCGCTCATTAAAGTGCATTAAGCTCACCTTTGTCACAAACGCAGACAGGCATCAACGATAGAAAACATCAACGGCTATAAAACCAACGGCTTTCTCAGCTCTACAGTATTTATCCCCAAGGACCCCTTAGCTGTCTAACAAGATGCCTGACGTAAAATACGAATTAGCTGTCTAACAAATAAGAATTAGCTGTCTAACAAGATGCCTGAACAAAACAATGCATAGATACTGGGGAATTTATAACAGCCGCCCCCAGAATAGCCTAGCTATTATGTAAAGTCTATTAAATTCCCTAAGATGAAGTGGAGTCCCGTATTTTGTCCATCATCAGGTGGAATGGCCGGAAGCTGGACCATACGTGGTACCGGCCGCAGGTAGGTCTTCTCTCCAGTCCGAACCTCAGCTGACCGGATCCGACCGTCTGCACTCTCGATCACCTTGACAACCTCCCCGATGGGCCACGGTGCTCTCTGAAGCTGGGGATCAACCATCATGTCGATCGTGCTCTGCGTGAGGTCATCAGTAGGCCGCCTCCACTTCTGCCGAACTTCCAAGAACGGAAGGTGATGCCGCAGGAACTGCACACAGAAGTGGTCCACCATCATCTGACAGTGGCGCCAACGTCTTCTTGTGACGGTGTCAGGAGTGTAAGATGCTTGGGGTAAGGAGGCGTCCCGCCGCCCCATCAACAACATATTTGGCGTCACTGGATCAGGCTCAGCTATGTCTGATGAAACATAGCCTAAGGGCTTGGCGTTGAGAATGCCCTCAACCTTGATCTTCTTACGTATGTGCAGGAACTCGTAGTACGAGTTGGCTCGCTCCGTCTGGTAGGACTCGATCTCCTCCAGCTTCATGGTGTCCACGATGGCTGCCAGAGACTGCTGGCACCGCTCCTTCTCCTGCTGAGCCGCACAGCTCAGCAGCTTGGGCATCTTCCTCTTGCACGGATGAGGAACGTGGACGTCCACTTCCTCGTCTGAGAGGCGGAGCTTGAGCTTGGCTCCCGAGGAGTCAGACTCTTGGTCTCCACACTGAGGGGAGGAACACTCCGAGGTGTTGCTGCTGTCCGTCTGAGCTGCCGGCTGGATGCTGGTTTGACTCTGCTCTTCGGCTGCGGACGAGGATTCGGGTTTCTCGTCAGCTGGCATGGCCTCCATCAGATCAGGGTGGAGCTCAGCTTTGGATTCAGAGACACCTTCTGAACTCAGGCTGCCTTCGAGTGGTTCAGTTCTGTTGGTCTCTGAGCTCTGTGGGAGGTCAGTCCTCTCCTCAGGCTTGTGTTCAGGACTAACACAGGACACGTTGTCCTCCATATGAGACCCAGGACAAAAGGCTGCATCGTCACTAGGGGGCCAGGACTTCTTGCAGTCTGGATAATTTATGATCCTGTTGTCTTCTGAGCCCTTGGACTCAGTTTTATTTAAACTGGGTGATGTCTCCCCTTCAGCAGAGACGGGAATGTGCAAACTGGTGGACAGTACTGGACTCCCCGCCCATTCTGTTCTTAAGTTCTCTGAACCAGTCTCCATGTCCTCTCCCTCTGGTCTGTCAGGGTTTTCCACAGGATTGTTGCTATGGTCAGTAAATTCTCTCTCACTATCACAAACCAGCTTGGGCAGTTCAGGTACAGGAACAGGCTGCTTTGGCGGCTGGAAACTGTATGTGGACTGTGGCATGGTGTACTGTGGCAGGGAAGAACTGTATCCATGAGGAGCTGGCCCTACCATGACAGGCACTGGCTGGTAGACTGCCTGTACTGCAGGATGCTGAAGCTGAAGAACAGGTTGTGGAGATGGACCTGGCTGATAACCTGGCGGCTGCAAGATGGGCTGTGTAGTAATAATCGGTGGGGGCTGGTGCACAGGAGGTGCAGTGATAACTGGTGTATGCTGATACACAGGCTGTGCAGCATTAACCTGCAGGGGCTGATACAAAGGCTGTGCAGTGTTAACTTGCGTCGGCTGATACACAGGCTGTGCGGTTTGATAAACAGGCTGTGCCGCGTTAACTTGCGTGAGCTGATACACAAGCTGTGCGGTGTTAACTTGCGTGGGCTGATACACAGGCTGTGCGGTTTGATACACAGGCTGTGCCGCGTTAACTTGCATGAGCTGATACACAGGCTGTGTGGTGTTACCTTGTGTGGGTTGATACACAGGTGGTGGAGTTTGATACACAGGCTGTGCAACATTAACTTGCGTGGGCTGATACACAGGCTGTGTGGTGTAACCTTGTGTGGGCTGATACACAGGCTGTGGCACTGCCATAGGGGTGTAGAGGTTCTGGCACTGAAGCATAATGTTGTTTGATAGTGATGTGGGTTGCAGCACATGACGTGGTGTTGCTGGAGCCAGGGGTTGACGTGCTGGTGTTGACACAGCTGGATGTGGCTGGTATTCTGTATGGGCTGGACCTGTATAATTGGGCTGGTATTGTTGAGCATTTACAGCTGTAGTCACAGGATTAATTATTTGATAGGCTGGTTGGTATAACGTAGACATTGTGTTATACTGGCTTGTCTTATCGACTGCCGCCGCTGGGAAATGACGCTGTGAGAACCCGAGTGCTGAAAACAGCTGGCCATCTTGAATAGCAGACTTGGTCTGCAGGCTGAGTGACCGCAGCTGCTGTGCACTGGCACTTAGATTGTCATCCTGATGAGGGGCAGCATAAGACATTAGTGACTGAGGAACTTGGTAGTCCTGGAGGTGAGCTGGTAGCTGCCGTGGCCGTTCTGTTAATCTTGATGTGTCCATTTTGCTGATATGAGTGAAGTAATCCGGCTCGAAGGACCATATGTTATGGAGAGTTAGGACTGTATGTTGATTTTTAGGAGTTTAGCTGGAGCACTTCATCCATACAGACACTCCGATCAGAGAGTGAGTCCTGACACAGCAAGATGGTGTTTTTCTTGGAGTTTAATTAACTGACCAGTTCGTTTACAGCATGCAGTTTCCTTTTCTGAGCTGTAAATTCTTCCTAACTGAAAGTAACTGGCATTAACTGTCCCTTTTTCTGTCTGTCTGGTATCTGAAATAACAGAAAACGGCTAAAATGAGAACATGCTAACAAATAGCTTAGCTTACCCTTAATATTACAACAAGACAGAACCTTAAACATGAAATAAACATTTCTTTGGGCTGTCTCATATTTGCGCCAAAATCGCCACCCCATTTATATATGAAAAGAAGAAATTAGCGCTCATTAAAGTGCATTAAGCTCACCTTTGTCACAAACGCAGACAGGCATCAACGATAGAAAACATCAACGGCTATAAAACCAACGGCTTTCTCAGCTCTACAGTATTTATCCCCAAGGACCCCTTAGCTGTCTAACAAGATGCCTGACGTAAAATACGAATTAGCTGTCTAACAAATAAGAATTAGCTGTCTAACAAGATGCCTGAACAAAACAATGCATAGATACTGGGGAATTTATAACAACCGTAGTCGACGTAAAATTTAAAAACTCGAGAGATGTCCTAGAATGAACTAGTTTATTCAACCCCTGATTTACTCACAGCCTAATATCAAAATAAACTGCTGGTGATTAGAAGAGATAAGCTGCTTAGAAAAGGTTCTTATGAAAACATTTGATCTAAAGCTTGTCATCGGAGGACAAAAAGACAGCAGCTGATTGGTGAAGACTTTAATAATCTGTCAATAATCACTTCAGTGAGACATTAGGACTTGACCAAATATTATTTCAGCCATTTCACCTTGTTCCCTTTCTCCATTTAATTTCCTTTCATTTGCGTCCCATGCAAACCTGCAGGCAAAGCTGTTTGTTTTTCCTCTATGAAGCTTTTTATTGGTCCTCTGCAGGATGAATGGAAATGTCTGTGGTTTGTCAGGGTCATATTTTTGTTTACACACACCTGCCCACTCCCTGTGCTTCTTCACTGCTGCTGCTGCTCGTCTGCATCTCCTTTCTGTTCAACACAGTCTGTTCTGTTTGACCTGCAAGGAGCGGGTCAGAGGGAACTACTGGGCTTTTTCTTATTTAACTATTTAACTTTGCTGAAGACGCAGGCAGACCTGCAGCTTGTGGGTCAAAAGTTAATTTCTCTCTACCTGGGTCTACTCTTGATGCTTTTAGCTCTGGTGGTTCTTTATTCTCTGTCTGGTTCTGTATCCATCTCAACATCTGAATCTCATCTTGATCCTGTTTTAGTCTCATGCTCTATATCCCTCCCCAAAATTGAGGATAAAAGTATTTAAGTATTTTCCCAAGATTTTTATTTTTTTCAACGTGAACCCACTTGATCCTGGAATGATTTGTGAGGAAATATCTCCCACCAGTAGATTAGACTGTAAAACGTTGGTTTACGTTCAGTAAAGTGTAAATGCAGGTGGCTGTTTCTGTCGGTGCGTTGGTAGCTTGTTGAATTTTCTTACTATTAATAAAACAATGCACCATTTAGACAATGAAGCAGCTTTTAATATTTAAGGATTCACACCTATAAGCTGTTGAAAATGTTTTCCATTTTTTATTAGTTGATAATTACTGTATTCTGTTTGGAAAAAGGGTGTTATTTCCACATTCTGTACCTTGGTCTTGAGACACACAACTGATAAGAATCTGTATCTGCAAAGCCTTTTTTGAAAACTGTGATACAGGTTAGTCAAGAAACAGGTGAGTAGTAAAATGTGATAAAGCTGGGAGAGGTTACCCGGGAATGCTTTTTCACCAGCAGAAAGAAATGCGCCCTCACTGGTTCGGTTCTGTGTGTGAAGGTTGAAGCTGCGACGCTCAGGAATCAATATATTCTGATGATGTAAGCAGGAGGTGTTCACATACAATGTGAAGAGGCAGGCGGTGCTGTATTTAAAGTGAGGACCGGGAAGGAAAAAGTGACTAAAAACTCTAAAAACTTGTCTGGTAGCCACTGTTCAGAGCAGAACAAGCCGAAACTAAAACTGTACCGCTGGTTTAAAGGAATAAATCCACCACATTTCCTGTCCTGGTTAAATCTGGATCATTCTAAATTCAGATATTAAACACATTAAACTGGTGTGGCGCAGCCCTGATCCTGTATAAAATGGAACTTTAATTAAAACTTCTGTAACTGTCCACTACTGACATCTTTTGGACTTTTACTGGTACTGCAGGCAGCTGGCTACATCCTTCAAAGGCTAATAAAATACAATAAAATTAAATTAAAAAAAATAGATTTGTCTCCTACTTCAGTTGACAGGAAGGTTAAGTCTTAAAATACCATTTCAGGGTCCAAATCTAAAATATTAGTCACCACGGTTTTTATACAAGACCTAATACTGCACAGCGAGAAATACCAGTTAAAAATTGAAGGTGAATTCAGCTAATCTTGCTTCTATTAATTTATTTCTTGTTATTCATTCAACGTTTATTTATACAGGTTAGTACCATTGAGTCTCTGGACTCGTTTACAAGAGAGACCTGATTTTAACAAAGAGTGAGGACAGTAGATCAGAACAAAACGTGTGTTGGGATGAAATGTACCAGTTTGAGGTGAAGGCCAGTGAACAGTAGCTGAAGTGTTCCCGTGACTCAGATCTGGTTTCTTCACAGGCGGCCCAGTCGAACGGCGTCTCGAGACCTTCGCCTGCTTACCTCGCGTAGGTCACATGGTCGCATCATTTCCGGTTCTCTCACTCGGACATGCAATAATTTGTCTCCTGCTTGTTTTCCCACAGCGGAGGAAACCCGTTCTCCACAGTCAGGCTACGTCCCACCGTCACCAACGATCGATCTGCACCAGTCATCTAACCCCCCCCCTTAAAAAAAAAACCTCCACCTTCCTGGGTCGTCTGCGTCATCCCCTTGCTGTCCAGCTGGACCACAGCCGAGGAATTAAAAACCAAAAGGATTTAAGTTAGTCCCACCCTCCTGCTACAGTAAATTAAGTATTTTGGAGCATTTTATTTGCTGAACTTCTATTTATGATCTATATATATATTTTCTATTTTAAACAGTCTGTGTCGTGGTGAGATGGAAATCGCCATGTTTTTACCTGTACTTGAGAAGTATAGCTGAATAAAAATGGTCAAACGTCTGAATGTATTTATGAAGTTTCGACTGTTTTCTTTCTTTCCAACGAACAGCAGGACTTTAACGTTTCAGTATTCTGTCGTGTCCACTCAGTTTTGACTAGTTATGACTGTTGATGGATGTAAACAAACCTGTACTAAAAGGCTGTTTTTAATTAGTCCCTGTCCGTATAAACTGACTTCCTGTAACGTGGTTCTCAACACAAACATGCTGTCAGAAACATGATTCAACCAGTTGTCTAATTTGTTTCAGTATCATCTTAAGGGTTTGCTATGAAAAAAATCAGATTCAGCTCTTCAGTTTGAGGTTTAAAGTCAGTTTCAACATGTTCATGTTGCCCCATTGCTGAAAATGTTTTCCCCATTTTAGCCATGTTTGTAGTGTTAGCAAAATAAAGATTTTTATTCACATTTTAATGAAATGTTAAAGGTACCATTGGTTGGACCTCTACAACTGGAAATAAGTTTAAGCTCAATCATCAGAGTCAGAGAGTCTTTATTGTCATTTGCACCGCAAGTAGTACATGTGATGAAATGAGATTATGTACACAGGGTCCCAGTTACATCCAACAACAAAATGTAAGAGAAAAACAGTAATAACATCTAGGATATGAACTAAGAAAAACATCCAACTAGAAATACACTAAGCCCTAGAGTAATAGAAAAACATCATTACAAACAGCAGCACGAACATGAGTCTTTATGAGCAGATGGTCACAGATGAACACAGCAACAAGAAAACAGATCAGCATGATGTGATATTTCACAGTGATTATTCTTATTATTTATTTATTCATGAGTCTAACAGCCTCAGGGTAGAAGCTGTTCCTCAGTCTAGTGGTTCTACATTTGATGCTCCTCAACCTCCGTCCTGAGGGGAGTGGGGCAAAGAGTGTGTGCTGGGTGAGTGGGGTCTTTCATGATGCAGGTGGCTTTTTTCCTGCATCTCGAAGTGTAAATGTCTGTGATGGTGGGGAGACTGACTCCAACAGACTTCTGTGCAGCCTTCACCACTCTCTGCAAAGCTTTTCTTTCTGCAGCTGTGCAGCCTCCATGCCACACGTTGATGCTGGAGCACAGGATGCTCTCCACTGCACACCTGTAGAAGGAGGTGAGGACTGGGCTACTCAGACCAGCTCGTCTCAGCCGTCTGAGGAAGTAGAGTCTCTGATGACCTTTCTTGATCAGGCTGGTGGTGTTGTTGGTCCAGCTGAGATTATCATTCAAGTGTACCCCCAAGTACTTGTAGCTGGAGACCACTTCCACCACTGATCCACCTATGTTCAGTGGGGTGTGTGTTTGTTCCTTCTGAAGTCCACAATCATCTCCTTTGTCTTCTTCACATTCATGTGAAGGTTATTCTCTTTGCACCAGCTCTCCAGATGTTCCACCTCCTGCCTGTAGCTGGACTCATCATTGTTTGTGATGCATCCCACCACCGCTGTATCATCTGCAAACTTTACAATATGACAACCTGGATGGGTAGCTGCACAATCATGTGAGCAGAGTGAACAGAAGGGGGCTCAACACACATCCTTGAGGAGAGCCAGTGCTGAGGGCAATGGTGGAGGAGGAGAAGTTGTGGATCCTCACTGACTGTGGTCTGTTTGTTAAAAAGTCTAGTACCCAGTTACAAATGGAGGGGCTTAGTCCAAGTGTGGATAGTTTGTCCATCAGAGTTTGGGGGATCATGGTGTTGAAGGCAGATGTGAAGTCCACAAAGAGCATACGGACGTAGGAGTCTTTCTGATCCAGGTGGGTGAGAGCAGTGTGGACCACGGACGAGATGGCGTCCTCTGTTGATCGGTTCTCACGGTAAGCATACTGATGAGGGTCCTCGTTGATGTTGACGGTTGTTTTGATGTGGGTCATGACCAGTTTTTCAAAGCATTTTGCAACTATCGGGGTGAGGGCCACCGGCCGATAGTCGTTCAGACCAGTCACTGTGGAGCTTTTTGGGACTGGGATGATGGTGGCGGTCTTCAGGCTGGTGGGGACTGTTTCCAGAGCAAGTGAGGTGTTGAAGATGTCAGCCAGCACCTCACAGAGCTGATCCGCATATTCCTTCAGAACTTTCCCGGGGATGTTGTCCGGTCCAGTTGCTTTATGAGGGTTGATCCTTCTGAGACTACTCCTCACTTCTGTTGTGGTCACGCTGAGATGCTCTTCCTCTGATGATGGTGAGTCTGGTGCTGGGTGGTCTATTTGGGTCTTCAAACTGTGCATAAAACTTGAGGGCATCAGGCAGAGATGGGTCTTTGGGATAATCAGTTATGCATTTGATGCCCTTTCACATGCTCTGTGGGTCTTGTGAGGTGAACAGTCCCTCGATCCTCTGTGCATATGTGGCCTTTGCCCTCTTAATTCATTCAACCTTTATTTAGTCAGGTAAATCTTTTGAACCTCATGGGCTCATTTACGAAAGCGACCTGCTAAAACTAAAGAACAATGAACAGCAGTGGTAGAATTTCCTTAAACAATAAACAAACAAACAATAGAAAACAAAAGAGAAAAAAACAAAAGTTTATTTTTTATTTTTTACAAAGTATCAAAAAACTAGCAAAACATTATAAGGTAGATGTATAAAATCAAAGACGGGAACAAATCTGCATTGGTTTTTGCCAGGATTCCAACAGATTCTGAAAACCATTTAGAGAAGCAACCAGCAACCAGCTCTTTCCTGGTCTTCCTCAGCTCCTCTGAGTCTCCAGACTTCAAGGCAGTGTTCCTGGCTGCCAGCAGGGTGCGAACCTCTTTGTTTAACCAGGGTTTTGTGTTGGGGTAAGATTCAACATATTTTTTATGGATACATTTTCAGAGCATGTGCTAATATAACCCAGAACTGATGCATATAGTTCCAGATCCACTGAGCTTCCATCAGTAGCTGCCTCCCTGAAGATAGACCAGTTTTTTCAAAGCAGTCTCTCAGCATGGGGGTGCTGTCCTGGAGCCAAATTTTTACTTCCTTTTGTTCTGGTTTACAACGTCTTAGTGGGAGGAGTTGTGCTGGGACCATGAGGAGTGATAAATGATCAGAACCCCCGAGCGGTGGGCGTGGCTTCGTTGTGTACGCGCCTACATTTATGTAGACGTGATCAAGGGTGATACTCCCTCGTGTTGCTATGGATATGTGTTTGAAGGTTGGGAGAGTCCTTTAAATTCACGTGGTTGAAGTCACCTAAAACAATGCAGAGCCCCTCTGGGTATTTACACTGCAGCGAGCTGAGTAAGTCATGAATTTCTTCCAGGGTGACATTAGCATTAGCATCTGGGGCGATGTAGATAACTGTGATAAGGATCACTGAATAGTCGCGGGGTAGATAATGGGGACGGCACCTCACTGTGATCAACTCCACAGCAGCTGTGCAAAGGCTTTTTATAATAGCAGTTTTTACACCAATCCGTACTCACGTACACATAGACACCGCCGCCTCGTGTTTTCCCCGTTGTCTCTGTACAGCGATCCACTCTGAAAAAGTCTGTCATCCAATTCATACACAAAGTCCGGTGTTCCCTTAGAAATCCACGTTTCCGTGAGGCAAAGCACAGAGCACTTCTTCATTTCCTCCGACGTTGTCACTCTCAGACGAAGCAAATCCATTTTGTTGTCCAGCGAGCAGACGTTAGACAGAAAAAGAGCCGGCATCGGGGGTCTCCCGGTTTTAGCATCCGCCTTCAGTCTCACCATAATTCCCGCCCGGCAGCCTCACTTCTGATGCCGGGAGCACTGCTTCCTTTTTTTATCTCCGGAGCGTGAGCCAGAGCACCTCCGCTGCAGCTTCCAGGTGCAAGACTTTAAAAGCCGCATCCTGCCAAGCGTAGATTTGAGTTCGTTGCCGATTTCAGCTGTTCCCTGTGGCAAATCCTTAGATCTGAAGCTTTCGAACTTGACTTCTCTAAATGGTTTTCAGAATCTGTTGGAATCCTGGCAAAAACCAATGCAGATTTGTTCCGGTCTTTGATTTTATACATATACCTTATGTTTTGCTAGTTTTTTGACTTTGTTAAAAAAAAAATATATATTATATATTTTTTTTCTCTCTTCTTTTCTATTGTTTATTGTTTGTTTGTTTATTGTTTAAGGAAACTCTACCATTGCTGTTCATTGTTCTTTAGTTTTAGCAGGTCGCTTTCGTAAATGAGCCCATGAGGTTCAAAAGATTTACCTGACTAAATAAAGGTTGAATGAATGAAAAATCCGCTCCAATTCTCAACAGTTAAGTTCGGCTATAATTCACCCGCATAAAACGTGCAGTCAGGTACAGAATCACTATTAAAACTACTAAAAGCTAGAGATGAACTTTCCAGGTAGATAAATCACAAAGGTTGAATCACGTCATCTGGACAGGTTTCTATCGACACCTCAAAGAGGTTCTATTTGTGGGACAGATCTGGGTTGACAGGCCTCAGACTAAAGTTGTTCAGATGAAAGGCTAAAAACATTTAACCTTGTCTGACATGATTTAATATTTTCTTGTGCTCTATAGCTGGAGTCTATCCAAATAAATCTGGATTGTTAGGCCTTTGTGTTGATTTATAATGAAAGGAAACCATGACAAACAAGTACAGTAGCATTAACTTTTAATTACAGTAACCTTTATAAAAAAAAGTAAGAATCTCAATCAGAAGAGCATGCGTAGTGTCTAAAGCAAAACTAGTTTGAACCCCTTCCACCTGGTTCCATCTTCTGTGGTGAACCAATTTAAAACCTCCTGCTGTGGAAGACATTCTTCGGTGTCTGGACTGGGAGGAGGATGATTTGTCAATGGAGATTTTAAAACAACAAAAAAAAAAAAAACATTGAACTTCAGCTCTGCTTTGACATGAGTCTCTTAAAACGTCCACCAGCGAGGACCACTTCAGATTGTATGTACCTGAGGTCTGCATGGGCACTGGAAGAAAACCACCCAGCAGAATCGTCAACAATACGTCAGTGCAAATATGGCCCCGAGAATAACAAAAAAACTAGCTAGCTGGCATAAGTCCACTGATCCGGTCAAAGCAGATCTAAAAAAATTAAAAGCCAATTCATCAGTGATACGAGTACAACGTCACCCAGTATGATGGTGACTGGAAGCAAAGTGTGCAATAAAAGAACTAATGGGTGAAGGAATCTGCTCAGATCCACAAACAAAACTCACAGAAAACAAGTCTCTGATCACTCAGCAAGTAGTGAAGGCACTGACGCTCACACGTGCTCAAAATATCCAAGAAGATGAAAATAGATTTCTAAACATCAAAATTTATGGCAATTTTTTTAAAGGATTTGTTGCACAGGATGCGGCTGGATTATGTGTAAATGAGGAGCTGTAGTTTGGTCCCTCTAGCCAAAGGTGGCGCCACAGTTGGGGCACCTCCTCTGACGCAGAGCGAAACAGAAGAGGATGCCCAGTGGGAAGAAGAAGATGGCGCACAGGATGCCCAGACAGGTGAAGTCGTCCTCCAGAACCCCCACTCTACAACAGATTAAAGAGGAATTATTAATAATTTAAACTGCCATGTTGGAGATTCATTCTGAAATGAGTCAAAACTGATTTGACTCATCAACACTTTAAAATCACCATGGATGATAAAAATACTGTATATACCGGTATATATATATATATA
>JBBPBX010022315.1:18963-41535 GCA_038048925.1 Garcialebias charrua
GGCAGCACGGTGGCACAACTGGTAGAGCTGCTGCCTCTCAGCGAGAAGGTTGCCGGTTCAAATCCCGGTCCGGGGCCTTTCTGGGTGGAGTTTGCATGTTCTCCCCGTGCATGCGTGGGTTTCCTCCGGGTACTCCGGTTTCCTCCCACAGACCAAAAAACATGCATGTTAGGCTGATTGGTGACTCTAAATTGACCCTAGGTGTGAGTGAGAGAGTGGATGGTTGTTTGGTGTGAGTGAGACAGGTCCCTCTTGTAAATGAGTCCCCGTGGCTCAACGAGGCTAGCCTGTATAAAAAAAATTTTTCATTCATTCAACCTTTATTTATACTGTACAGGCTAGCCTCGTTGAGCCACAGGGACTCATTTACAAGAGGGACCTGTCTCACTCACACCCAGGGTCAATTTAGAGTTACCAATCAGCCTAACATGCATGTTTTTGGACTGTGGGAGGAAACCGGAGCACCCGGAGAAAACCCACGCATGCACAGAGAGAACATGCAAACTCCACCCAGAAAGGCCCCTGGACCGGGATTTGAACCGGGGACCTTCTCGCTGAGAGGCAGCAGCTCTACCAGTTGTGCCACCGTGCTGCCCAAATAAAGGTTGAATGAATGAATGAATATTAATATCTAAATATTCCCAAGAGGTTGGGATAAAATCTGCTTTTCGATGCATCACATTGACAAATTATTGAAAATCAAATTTCAAACATCCGTTTTGTTCATGTGAACCTGCGCGATGCCGCTGTGCATTTTCAAACACCTCTTTTTATTCACTGAACCCTGAAAAGTATATCTTAATAAAATATGTTGGGCATGACTCTTATTTTTTAACAACTTTAAAACATTTGATTTGTGCAAAATTTCTAGTAACAAACATGATGCTAATTGTGTTAGCAGTTCTGTATGCTTTCAGTACGTTAGCATTTATGCTAATTGTTGTTTAGCAGCCTGTGATTATTTTTTTTTAACATTATCAGTGTTTCCCCTAGTTATCTTGTCATGGCGGGATGCTCATCTCATCCATGATTTTTGTTGACTGTGGGGGACAGAGACATTTCTGAATGCAGCTGGTACCAACAGTTTTTTTTACTCTGGGTGGGGGGGTCAGCTTGAGAGAAGAGGCAGTGTGAGCGTGTCCTTTAGCTTTTTAGCTAGAGAGCCTGTATTTCACACCACTAGCTTAGTGCTATGTAAATGCCGGGTGGACAAGTTCAGTTTGGTAGGCGGGGTGCTCAGTGCAGTTGACAGGGTGGGGCACCCCGCTTGTATAATGGTAGGGGAAACACTGATTATATTGAGCAAACTTGCATGAAAATTGGGGATGCACGATACTGGATTTGTAGCCAATTTCTGATATGTTAAAACTTATTTGGCCAATAACCGATACCAATGGACCTTACCAAGCTCCGTCCAGAAACACCCCCTAAACGCCCACATGGCTGCATGTCTCACAAACAAAGCCTCTCGGAGCTTACCAGTTTCAATGGAAACATGGCGTCGACTGACTCACTGCAGGGTATTTCTGAGTCGATTAGTGTATCATTTCTGCCGGATTTCATCAAAATACCAGCCACGACAATGGACAGGGGAACCAACAAGTTCATGTCCTCTTTTTTGGATGACATCAAGTTGTTTGAGCCACGCGATGTCTCCAACATTGTGCGCGTCACAGCGAAATGCCATCGGTCGATGAGGAAAACAGCAGACCCTCACACCCCCAGCATTAATATAGCTGTGGACAGGATCACTGATGATCACTGATGCCTATTGTTTATGCAAGGCTGGGTAAGTCGGGCATTCATGGTTTTGAGGGTTACTTTTGAAATCAGTGATTTCTGTTGTTGGCAAATGTTTGAGTGTGCCTAGGCCTGATACACTGTACTTGGTGTTAGCGTGGCTAACACGATTACAGTCTAGTGAAAACAAGCCTTTTCAGGTAGAATGAAATCTTTCAGGTAGAATAATAAATAAAATAAATAAATGTCACATTTTTGTCATCTGTGTAAGTTTCCCATACAAGACGAAATTTGTCTCTGCATTTAACCCAACCACCACCAGGTGGTGCAGTGGGCAGCCATAGAAAGCGCCCGGGGAGCTGGGGAAATAGGTGTGCACTCATAGACACCCCAAGGTGTGCAGCGGCCGGGGTTCAAACCTGGGTCTTTCGGGTCCCAAGTCGGCAGCCCTGCCTCTACACCATCTTGGCCCCGGTATAAATGAAATCTTTAATGTATGTTAGATATGGTACACATTGCATATTGATCTCTTCAGCTAACGTAAGACTGTGTAACAGACAGGCTTCAAGGTGTAGAAGTTGTATCTGTATCGGTAAATGCGGTCGTGCACAAGCTTTGATCCAAGCAAGGCATTCAGTTTCACATTTAGGAAAACTGTGAATTTTACTTCCACAAATACGGTCAGGGTACCTGACATCTCCTGTACAGATACCCCACTGACAGTGGAGGAACATTTTTCAAGCCCTGACGCAAAACCTTTCTGCCCGTATGCTAGCTCACGATGTGAATTAGCATGCGTTTATTACTACTGTAGCTTTTGTTTGTGAGACGGTCACGCCCCTGGTAGCTGCACTGTGATGTGAATGAAACGCAGTCCTGTGGACGGAGCTTGGTAAGGTCCATACTGATATTTTTCCTTAGACCTACTTACAGAGACTACCGGTACATAGATTTCTCTGCTGTGGAATTAAAACACTACATCATTCTGCATGGTCTTTGTCAATTTGGCTTGCTACCAAATGCAGATGATGGTAAATGGTAAATGGAGCTTATTTATATAGCGCTTTCCAGCCCCCTGTGAGGAGCCCCAAAGCGCTTTACAATACCAACCATCCACCCATTCATTCAGACATTCATACACCGGTAGTGGTAGCCTGCCTTGCAAGGCGCCATCCAGACCTACCGGGAGCAACTCGGGGTTAAGTGTCTTGCCCAGGGACACAACGACACATGGTGGGCGGATGCGGGATTCGAACCTCCAACCTTCCGATCAGGGGTCGACTGCCATTACCACTACACCACGGCCGCCCCACCATGATACCCATGATAAAAAGGGGGCTATATAATATATATTAAAACAACAGCACCTTTTACATCGGTGAGTTATTTTGATAGAAATGGCCGATGTCCAATATTTAACTATCGCTAATATCGGCCAATACCATGTCTATATCATGCATCCCTAGTGAAAATATATACATTAGTAATTATTTAAAACAAGACAAATATTTAAGTTTCAAGATAAACAAAATTCACTGAAGCCGAGCCGAGTCATAATTGGATTTGAGGTGCCCAACTATTCCCACCCCAATACTCCAGCAGGAAGTGCTCTAGCTAGCTGCTGCTGCTATTAGCGCTAGCAAATGACCAGAAAATATACAAATAGAAATGTAAAAGAATGGTCAGAATAAAATGTCAATAGACCTTTTACCAGTTGACGTCATCGCGCATGCGCACTCGCATTTTTCCAGAATTTTCCGGAAGCTAGGGGGAGCGCGTCCAGTGTATTCATTACTGCCAACGGTCGCGGTGGGGAAATATGACTTTTATTGTGTTTATAATTGTTCCAGGCACCGTAAACGAGTAAAAGAAAAAGGTGAGACTTGTTCGTTTTACAACGTCCCTCTAGGAAAGTCGAGTAAAGTGACTAAAAGAAGGAAGATGTGGCTTCAAGCGCTTCGCCGGCAGGACTTCACCCCGACACAAAGCACCAACGTGTGTAATCAGCATTTTTTATCTGGCATGGCCATTAATGGTCCAAGCTCCGTGGATTACGTTCCAACATTACATCTTGGATATGGGAAACAGACAAAACAGAGAACAACCTCCCGCAGCAGAATGCGACTGGACAGTTGCTAAGTTAGCAGCTAGCTAGTTCTACGAGACCTCGCTGTTCCTCAGTCCACTGCCTGTGTTGAAGTTTCAACCTGTTTCAACCTGCGACATGCAAAGAGATTCTTCCTTCAACCCCCCTGAAGAAATAACAGGTGAGTAAAATAGCATCAAACACTCTGTGCAGCTCTATAAAAATGAACAGACCACTGCACTGTTAGCTGTTATCATTTGAACTCTTTCTGCGTTGAAAAAATATACAGTAGTAGTTTCCACAAGACAAACATGTTTTATTAACATTATTTGAGGTCTGACTTTAAAAACATTTCAGCCATTTCTCTGTTTCTGTAAGTTATTCGCACAGTTTTGCTGGGAGCATTTGCTGGGGGAAAAAAAGTTGTCCCCATTTTCCATCAGCGCACACAATCACCTCCTCTCGTATCCGCGGCACAATGTTCAGGCATTTTGACCAGTTGTTGTCCACTATTTTAAGAAACCAAGCTTCTAAATTACAACTCTCTATCATTACGAAGCTGCTCGGCTCCTTCCTACCCCCCTGCATCCGGTTTCGGCTTTTTGCCGTCCAATCAGAACGCTCGTTTCAGGCGAGCTTTGCGTGATGACGTCAACTGGTAAAAGGTCTATTTCTCCAGATTTGGGTCATTTAAAGGGCCATCTACAGCAGGTAAGATATTAACTGTTCACAACATTTGCACAAATATCTGAAGTATCCCTTTAGGATTGAAAGCTATTTTACTTAAAGTCTCACAGTTTAAACTCTAGACATCGGAGCTGCCACAGTAAATAATGTGCTTGAAAGCAAGTTCCTCTGCGTTTGATTTGATTAGATCAACGTCTAAAGAAAACAGAACGTGTGACACATAAAAATAATTAACCGAGGACACGAAGCCGCTTGTTTTGAAGGGGAACTTTGGAAGCAGCTTTAATCCAGAGCTGAGGTCAACAAAGTGCTAACCGAGGTCTCATGATTGCACCACAGCGAGTGGTGTGACTGGGGGCTTCTGGGAGGAAACCATTAACCCTCAGAAGACTCTAGTCTGGAAGTTAAACAACAACATTGGGTTACTTTTAGCGCTAACTGCTTTGTAAAAGAAGCTGACCGTGTGGGTTTTGGTTCAACGTGGCACTGCGGCCGTGTGGTTGAATTTTTGAAGTGTTCATACGGGACGTTTGGTGCTCGCGCCACGTCTTGATGCAAATTCTGACTGAAGCTGCGCCAGCACTTTCTGACTCCCCTCAATGTTTTACATAGTGCTCTGAGGTCAGGGTGACACAGAGCGAGTCAGTTCTGCATTTACACAGCTGCTGCAAAGAGCTTTGGAGGGAAGCTAAAGCCATAAATTCAACAAAGCACAAATGTAAAGCATAACGAGTTACTCCACATAAGAAACTTGAACTTTTTCCATGACATCATTCGATTGTTAATTCTCAGCGATGACAAGGAAACTAAAAATAAAACCTACTCAGCAAGTTCCCACCAAAAAGAGCTACGTTTTATTCACACAAAGGTTCCTGCGGCCCCGTCACATGCCCGCTGTCAGCTGACTGACAGGAAGTCGACTCACCGGTGAAACTGATGTGAAACTTCCAAAACTGAAAGTTGTGTTTGCTCATCTTATCTTTACTGATAGCGTGTGTGTGTGGGAGCAGTAGAAGATCAACACACACAACAACCGCTAACACATGTACTGTGATAACAGCGTTCAGAACAGAACGATCGTGATCTTTGTGTATAGTTCCACGAATATCGAATCAGCAACACTATTATTATTTTTTTTGACAACTACTTCTTTGTGCCATTTTATTTGTTCATTTATCAAAATGTTCCACTCATTTGGGGAAAAGTGCCGACTTTTAGTTTTTGTAACTTTTATTCTGTTGAAAACATTTCACCTCATTTACAAGTCTAACAAAGTTAAGTCAGGTCATCTGGACGGATTCATTAAAAAAAAAATGTTGAAACGTTTAATCTTTTATCCAAAAGACTGTCAGTCTGACGAGCTGCAATAAACTCAGTCTTATAAATAGCACCTTCTCATAGTGGATCAATCAGTTTGTTGTTGACATCCAAAAGTTTCCCAATTTTTTTGAATCCGTCCAGAGGACCTGACTTAACTTTGTTACGATTATTGAGCATGCATCAGGATACTTATTTACAAGTACTTTCACCATTGACAAACATTGATAGCTCGTCAAGTCTCTCAAAAACATTTCCGTTTTCAGGCAACTGTTCAGCTACTTTTACCTTTCAGTTAGCCTTTTGCTACTTTTACCTTTCAGTTAGCCTTTTGCTACTTTTACCTTTCAGTTAGCCTTTTGCTACTTTTACCTTTCAGTTAGCCTTTTGCTACTTTTACCTTTCAGTTAGCCTTTTGCTACTTTTACCTTTCAGTTAGCCTTTTGCTACTTTTACCTTTCAGTTAGCCTTTTGCTACTTTTACCTTTCAGTTAGCCTTTTGCTACTTTTACCTTTCAGTTAGCCTTTTGCTACTTTTACCTTTCAGTTAGCCTTTTGCTACTTTTACCTTTCAGTTAGCCTTTTGCTACTTTTACCTTTCAGTTAGCCTTTCGCTACTTTTACCTTTCAGTTAGCCTTTCGCTACTTTTACCTTTCAGTTAGCCTTTCGCTACTTTTACCTTTCAGTTAGCCTTTCGCTACTTTTACCTTTCAGTTAGCCTTTTGCTACTTTTACCTTTCAGTTAGCCTTTTGCTACTTTTACCTTTCAGTTAGCCTTTTGCTACTTTTACCTTTCAGTTAGCCTTTTGCTACTTTTACCTTTCAGTTAGCCTTTTGCTACTTTTACCTTTCAGTTAGCCTTTTGCTACTTTTACCTTTCAGTTAGCCTTTCTACTTTTACCTTTCAGTTAGCCTTTTGCTACTTTTACCTTTCAGTTAGCCTTTCGCTACTTTTACCTTTCAGTTAGCCTTTCGCTACTTTTACCTTTCAGTTAGCCTTTCGCTACTTTTACCTTTCAGTTAGCCTTTCGCTACTTTTACCTTTCAGTTAGCCTTTCGCTACTTTTACCTTTCAGTTAGCCTTTTGCTACTTTTACCTTTCAGTTAGCCTTTTGCTACTTTTACCTTTCAGTTAGCCTTTCGCTACTTTTACCTTTCAGTTAGCCTTTTGCTACTTTTACCTTTCAGTTAGCCTTTCGCTACTTTTACCTTTCAGTTAGCCTTTCGCTACTTTTACCTTTCAGTTAGCCTTTCGCTACTTTTACCTTTCAGTTAGCCTTTCGCTACTTTTACCTTTCAGTTAGCCTTTTGCTACTTTTACCTTTCAGTTAGCCTTTTGCTACTTTTACCTTTCAGTTAGCCTTTTGCTACTTTTACCTTTCAGTTAGCCTTTTGCTACTTTTACCTTTCAGTTAGCCTTTTGCTACTTTTACCTTTCAGTTAGCCTTTTGCTACTTTTACCTTTCAGTTAGCCTTTTGCTACTTTTACCTTTCAGTTAGCCTTTTGCTACTTTTACCTTTCAGTTAGCCTTTCGCTACTTTTACCTTTCAGTTAGCCTTTCGCTACTTTTACCTTTCAGTTAGCCTTTCGCTACTTCACCTTTCAGTTAGCCTTTCGCTACTTCACCTTTCAGTTAGCCTTTCGCTACTTTTACCTTTCAGTTAGCCTTTTGCTACTTTTAACTTTCAGTTAGCCTTTTGTTACTTTTACCTTTCAGTTAGCTTTTTGCTACTTTTACCTTTCAGTTAGCCTTTTGCTACTTTTAACAAGTGCCCCGTGCTTCTCTTTACTACTTTAACCTTTACAACTTTTAGTTTTTAGCTAGCATTTTATTTCATTTAGCTTGTTGGTTTGGGCATTTAGCTAGTGCTCTGCTTTTTTTAGCTTTAACAACTCAGTTTCAGCTTCTTCAGCAAAATCCCTCAGCCGTCATACGTTTTCTCAGAAAATGCTTCTTCTGTGGTTCATTTCAGCGCTCTGATGTTTGTGCGTCCTCACCTGCAGGCGGGGCAGCCCCCCACCACCACTACAGAGGGCTGGATGATGGTGTAAGAGCCCATGATTGGCGGCTGGGCAACAGCAGGCCCCATCTGAGCCGAATGAAATCCTGCAGGTTGGAAAAAAAAAAATGAGGCAGCACAAGTTATTTTTATATACGGTAACCCTGGAGTGTATACAAAATATCCCTTCTGGGTCTCCGATTAGAGCATGTGTACAGTATTACATAATTACAAGCACGGATCTCAATAATGCACACAGATCATGTGCTGTAAATACATGGTACGATAACCAGACCCGAGTCAAACAATAGAAAAGTGATGAACGTGGCTGATCATTTCAGTGACTCCAAGTCATTTTGACCTTTTGAGACTTTTCATCTGCAGCTCTGATTGTGCAATACAGGGAACTTTTATGAGACTTTCAGTGTGAGAACACAATTCTTAAGTTGAAAAAAAAAATATCAACAGACAAAGGAATAAAAATGGTAGCCCAGATATCAGGAAATTTCACGCAATTACAAGCAGTGGGAGTTGATTTTTTAAAAGCCACTTCCTGTTAGAGCTGCACGTACAATGACAGTCAGGTGACTTCTGATCACAGGAAGTCAAAACTACACACACAACCATACGGTATTTCCTACTAGTCAACAAAATAAGGAGGGTCTTCATGGGGATTTTACATCCATTGTTTGGGAAATACTCGTTTTCTTTAATTACACAGACAAATTGAGTCCATAGTCCATCAGTCACTGCGCATGCGGAGCTTTGAAGCGCCTAATGATATAACAATTTATTTTACTCTATGATTAAAGCTTCTGTAATAGTAGCAAAAAGTTAAGCAAATTAAGCTAAATTAAAAACCTTCTTGATTTTATTTTTTAGAAGAAAAATAAAGCGGGCGGGAGCGCTAGCCCTCGTCCCAGTTAACTTTCCGTGTAACGTTCAGGTCGCGTAGGAAACGGGGCGACTTGCCTGGGCCTCCGGGGTACTGGTAGGGCGGCGGGGCCGTAGGCGGGATAGCCCCGTAGCCATGCTGGGGCAGGCCGTACTCCTGCGCCCCCGGGACGTTGTTGTAGGCGGGAGGACCATCCTGAAGAAGAGGTTTGTTGTCCATCATCTCACCCGGAGGAGTAGCGTGTCCTCCTTCTCTGTTGCTCCTACTTCTTTTGAGGCTAAATTAAAAAAAAAATAGTTACAGCAACAACTTTAGCTGTTGTTGCTTAAAAGCTGTGCGGCGCTGGCTGGCGCGCTGCGGGGGAAAAAACGATGAGAATATGCTGCGCAAGAAAATGAAACTTCGTTCCTCTCCATGCGCCAACTTTCTCCCCAGGCGACGCAAAAGGCTCACCGAGTGTCCGCCGTTACCGCGGGAAAGATCAAAGTCGGTCCGCTAACGGCTAACTTAGCCCCATTCCCATCATCGAAGCTGGTCCCTCGGCGTGAAAACAACGTCACCCCTGCAACTCATAAATCACATCTGGAAGTCAGATAGGTCAGAGACGCTTTTTCCTTTCTGTCTGTGTCACAAGAGAAGCATCATGTGACGAGCTGCTTTGGCGCGCCTGCGCAGTGAAGCGGCTTTTTTTTTAAAGGGACAGTACACCAAAACAAGCGGCGCGCGCCTGCTTCAACGTCAGGCACAGATATGTTTATGTTTATTAAATGTGTTCATTTTTTTTTACAAAAGAAACAATACAAGACAATCTCATAAATGATAATGTACAAAATATAAAAAAATGAAAGGTAGCAGAAAGAAGAATAAATCTATATAATAATTCATGGGGCTGATTTTTTTTAGCACTTTGAATATTCAGTATTAGATTTACATCTTTAGGTGTAAATATTATTTGCCCTAATTTCTATATAAAAAACCCGGTTTGTAAATAAAATAAAAAGTTTAACAGTAAACCTGTGCCACTGTTGTTTATTACAGTAGTTTGGGAACAAGTAGAGGAAAGGTCAAAGGTACTAATAAAAACAAAAATCAAGGAAGAAAGTCAACAAAGAATAGGCTTTTAATATGCTGCCTTTTAAATAGCTTTAAATGTATGAGTTTCAAGCAGCACGGGGCACAACTGGTAGAGCTGCTGCCTCTCAGCGAGAAGGTTGCCGGTTCAAATCCCGGTCCGGGGCCTTTCTGGGTGGAGTTTGCATGTTCTCCCCGTGCATGCGTGGGTTTCCTCCGGGTACTCCGGTTTCCTCCCACAGACCAAAAAACATGCTTGTTAGGCTGATTGGTGACTCTAAATTGACCCTAGGTGTGAGTGTGAGAGTGGATGGTTGTTTGGTGTGAGTGAGACAGGTCCCTCTTGTAAATGAGTCCCCGTGACTCAACGAGGCTAGCCTGTATAAATAAAGGTTGAATGAATGAATGAAAAAGCACATCTCTAAAGATGAGCAAGACCAAGTATTGAAATTTATTCTACTGAATGAAGTTACGACAGTGGAAATACTGCTATTTTGAGACAGCTAGTTTATAAATAAACATTTAACCTTAGTTTTAAGATTAATTTAAAAAAAAACTATATTAGGTACCGTAATAAATTCCCTTTAGCAATACTTCTCAAATAAAATTTCCAGTGAAAATATGAAGTGAAATTGATTATCTACGATGAGAATATAATCAAGATTCTGTATTTTCTATACAATCTAATTGTTCTTTTTATCTGGTATTGATAGTTCTGCATTGCAAAAGACGGACTTTACAGCTTCTGAAGGGAACGTTTTTAGCTTGGTTAAAACCAGACCCTTAGTCCTTCACTTCGCTTCGGGAAATGAGAATTGAGCGGAGCTGTGCAGGAAGGCGAGGGCCAGGCTAGAACGTTTTCTAAACAAATACATTTTCACCTTTTAGATATTTTTAAGGTGATCAGTAACAGCTTAAATTGATGCTATTTTTGGAGGGATTATACTCCAAACAACTGAATATGTTTTCCTATTACCCACAGGGGTCTGCAATCTTTATTATCAAAAAAGCCATTTTTGCTCCTTCGTTCACTAAATTAAACGTGTAATAACCTGATACAACTGTGATTATCAATTAGTGGCCTGTGGACCGCTTTAGATTTGTTGGAGGGGGCTTTTGTAGCCAGTAGGGGCCATATAAAGCTAAAAAAAAAACATCTACCGGTAATAGTTTTTTCAAAATTTATTGATATGTTTACAATTTAAAACAAAAGAAAATACCAGCTTGTAAAGAAGGAATTAAAAAAATTAATTGTATTTTTAACCAATTTTTATTTATTCAAACACTATAACTATGCAGACTGTGATTTTTTTAACTGCTGAAAAAATAAGTATAGAAAAAAAAGCATACAGTTAAAGTGAGTATTTCATGGCATGCTAAATAAATTACCACAAAGCTGAAATTTTTAAATGGCTAAAACTAGCTTTATTTTTGTTTGTAACAATTATAGAATTCAGTTTTATGTTAGTTTTGGTCAAAGCTTGAAAGAGGGACCAAACATTGTACATTGTACAACAAAGATGTTGTAAAAGAGATTAATAACATAACATAACAAACATAAACAATAATCCCAATGGATTTATTTCCTGGTAAAATAAAACAAGGTGTTTGTTTCATTTTGTTCTGTTACACACTGAACACCAAACACCAACCTTGTGCTTCAATAATTAATCTGCCGCTGAATAAATAATTAAAATGTGCCCCGAGATAAATATACTGTATATATAAATGTTTTAAAACTCAGAATTTTTGACCAATCAGAGAGCGAGATCCTGCACTCCTTCCGAGTTTCAGCCAATCAGAGCAGCGCTTCCTCCATTTCCTGTTGTGGACTCGACGCTGGACGGAGCAGTCCTCCTCCGCATAGACATATGATATCTATGGTCCTCTGGGTCCAGAATATGAATTAAATGCTGATGCGTGGATGAACGACTTCGTCTTATTTCGCTTCCCCAGAGGTTTTGCTCAACACCGAGCTGCTTGTGTAAGTACATGTTTTATATTTTTATTTTTGTACATTTCTCAGCGTTTTTTAGGCCTGCTCGCTGCTTATTTTAGCGGACTTTTTGCGGCATTTTAATGCAGCAGAGAGAATGAGATTTATTCCCCTCTGGTGTTTTTACACAGTGGTTCTGAATCTGTCCTGGAATGGGTCAGATGCAGGTACGACTGTTGCACCTGACGTCATGACGCGTCTATTCCCTTGACAACAACGGATAAATATTCAGGTAGGCTCCTGTGGTTGACGACACTCATTGTTGCCCCGAAGGCTTCGTGTTAGCATAAAACTTCGCAGCTGTTTTCACATTTTAAGAAAATACAGCTGCGAAAACCGTCTCTGTATAGTTTGAATAAACTAAATTTACTCCGTACGCCTGCTAGCTTTGCTCTGTTTAGATTAGCATAAAATGTGTTGTGTCTGGCTGTAATAAAATTAGTAAACGAGGCTTCGTCGTAAATATAAACGTTAGCGGATTATCAGCCGTTAACAAGCGTCAAGCTAACCCGGGCAAAATAAAAGCTTCACTTCCGGTCAGAATTTTCACTTCACAACCGACCTCCTTCGGTTTTGTTTTCCATTTCCGATTGTTTACGAACAAACAAGTTGTAGTTAAAAGTTACGGCTGTGCTTTTAAAAGATAAACAAACAAAAAAAAGAATTATAATATGAGGCAAATCTGCCGTTTCAGCCACAACTTCCTCCAAATCTTTCATAATAATAATAATAATAATAATAATGAATTCAATTTATAACGCACTTTTCATTAATGAAAATCTCAAAGTGCTACACGGTGCAACAGAAATTAAATGTCAATAAAACAAGTAATAAAACAAGTAAAATCAATAACAGTATCAACTAAGATCAAAAGTAGAATCATGAGGAGGCAGAGTATGCTCGGTTGAAAAGAAAGGTCTTCAAGCCGCTCTTAAAGTCAACCACAGACTGTGGGACCCTCAGACAGTCAGGAAGAGAGTTCCACAGGCGGGGGGCAGCCACACTGAAAGCCCGGTCTCCCATGGTCCTTAATTTGGTTCTCGGAATGTGAAGGAGATTACTGTTCTGTGACCGCAGCGACCGGGTGGATGAGTGTGGAATAAGAATATCCTTCAGATAATCTGGTGAAGCTCCATGTAAGCATTGATGTGTAATGAGAGCAGTTTTGTACTGAATTCTGTAGGCGACAGGAAGCCAATGAAGGTTATGAAGAATGGGCGTAATATGTTCAAATTTACGAACTCGCAACAAGATCCTTGCTGCACTGTTTTGAATATACTGAAGTTTCTGAAGGTTTTTGCCAGGGATTCCAATAAACAGGGAGTTGCATAATAAGAGTCAAACCTGTGCTCAATGTTGAACCCAAAACATCTGAAGCTGCAAATATAATTATTGTTATTAATGATGGAGAAATTATTTCGTTCACTGACGTTATTTACTCAAAAGTACTCCGCTCCTGCTTCCTGGAATATCTTACAAAAAGATCTGAAGCTCTCGGCCTTGACCTCTCTAAATGGATTTAAGAATCTGTTGGAATCCTGGCAAAAACCAATACAGACATGTTCCTGTTTTAAATTTTCTACATCTACTTTATAATCCGTCTGTTTTGCTACTTTGATATTTTTGCTTTATAACTTGTTTTAAAAACATCTGTATTTCTCTTATGTTTGTCTATTGTTGATTGTTTAAGGAAATTCTACTGTTGCTGTTGTCATCATTCTTTAGTTTGTAGACAGGTCTCTCTTGTAAACGAGTCCTCGAGGCTCAATGACATTAACCTGCCTAAATAAAGGTTGAGTGAATGAAAAAAAAAGAACCACAACTCATGGCAGATGAAGGTTTTCAACCAGCATTTACAGACAGATTATGACAGATTACACACATAAACAAGACAGTTCAGTTGTTTTGGGAGACAATCGAGCTGCTTGTTCTCAGGGCAGAGAGGAAGAATGTTCTTAGCCACGATAATAAAGCACAAAAACATTCATAACCTTTGGCCAAAAATTATCCCACAATAATAATAATAATAAGGGATAACTGATACACAGTACTGTATACATAAAATTCATACAAATGACAGAATACAAATAGGAGGAATAACCAGCAGGCTGTTTGTGGTGTACATCATATTTGTTTATTTACATGCTTTATCTAAGAAATAAAACACAAAATGTCTTACAGTTTTTATGACTGTTCACAAACTTTTCCATATGGGAGGATACTTAAACACAAAGAAGGACTGTCCATATTATGTTTTTCACCATGATGGTTTAACTTTACAGGCTCCGAGTGTTTGAGGCATGTTATGTTGTTGGTGTTATTTTATTTGTGAACACTAGGGGGAGTAATATGCTACCTGTCACTGTCTCCACACCCAGAAAAAAGCAGGTGCAAAGGTGTACCAGGACAGAGGCAAACAGTTTTTTTTTTTTTTTTTAATTAAGAATTTACAGAGCATGTAGAGTGTGTATGAAAGGTAATGGAAGTGCAAGGACTGTGACTGCAATCTTTTTGTATCATCTAAACTGATTTCATTCAGTTTAGATGAACCTTGAAATGGAGGCATGCACAGACTTTGTTCAAATACAGAAAATGACACATCGTTTTACAACAAGGAACTGGTTAAAGAACGCTTAGTTGGCACGTGTCAGAACAGCTGTCACCTCATCGTCACCCATGGTGATCGAGCTTTAAAGGAAAAGTTTGGCCCCTTGTTTTTTTTTTCAGAGGTGTCATTTCAGTGGTTTTTGAACTTTTCAGAACTTCATTGTAAATCAGCCTCGCATGTTTCATGTTATCGAGAAATTATTAAGAACTGTTGAGGAAAACGTATAAATTACAATAAATGTACAGTTTTGACCTAAACGTTGCACTTTCAAGACACAATTTAGGAATTGGGTACATATTTACTCATATATTCATCTTTTGGAATATTTATTTTTGACATGTCTTAATTTAAAATTAGTCCTCTCTTTTTTTTAAACCTACCGTATTCGTCGGCGTATAAGTCGCACCGGAGTATAAGTCGCACCAACCTAATTATGCCCAATTAAATGGAAAAATCAACGTATAAGTCGCACCGGCCTATAGGTCGCACCTCACGTGAACTGGTGTTTTGCCCAAAATGGACTGGCTGCCAAATTGTTTGGAAGGACTTTTGACAAGATTATCACATAAAAACTACAGTATTTTGTTTGATGTGTCTTAGTTGAACTTTTCATTAATAAATGAACATTATTTTGGACTGGCTGCCAAATTGTTTGGAAGGACTTTTGACAAGATTATCACATAAAAACTACAGTATTTTGTTTGATGTGTCTTAGTTGAACTTTTCATTAATAAATGAACATAATTTTTGTATATTTTGTGTCTTTCATCATTTATCTTTAAAGATAAACACATAAAAATATATTTTTATTAGCTGACATTACAGTAAAAAACGTGTCTCAGTTTAAAATGATGACAGAAACAGATACTGTATTTATTTTATGGTTTTTATTTATTTATTCAAAACCATTGAAGTCTTCATCTTCTGTGTCACTGCACCATTTTTGGACCAGGCAGATGTCAACAGTGTAGGTACTGTAAAGGGTTTCTTAGCGCCCATAGCGGCCGAAACTGGTACTGCACCATTTTTGGACCAGGCAGATGTCAACAGTGTAGGTACTATAAAGGGTTTCTTAGCGCCCATAGCGGCCGAAACTGGTACTGCACCATTTTTGGAGTTTTTGACCAAAGTCAAATTATGACCAAAATATTGGAAAAATCGACGTATAAGTCGCACCGGCCTATAAGTCGCAGGGCTTAGAAATGTAGGCAAAAAGGTGCGACTTATACGCCGGAGAATACGGTAGATTAAATTATCAATAAACGTACTTGATTAAATTATTTAGAGTTTTTTCTCACCTTATCGGAATTATTTTAACATCTGAATTGTACAAATGTACTCGCTTCAAACATTACTTTAAGTGTGCTATACAGTATATTTTTTATTTTATTTATTGTATTAAAATTAGGAACTGTACATAGAACAATGGAACACATGAAAATAACTGTTGCCTTGTAAATACACCCTCGACGTTGTGTCCCCGGCCAAGACACATAACCCCGAGTTGCTCCCGGTAGGACTGGATGGCGCCTTGCATGGCAGACTACCGCTACCGGTGTATGAATGTGTGTATGAATGGGTGGATGGCTGGTGCTGTAAAGCGCTTTGGGGCCCCTCATAGGGGGCTGGAAGGCGCTATATAAGTAAGCTCTATTTATCATTTATACAAACAACAACAAAAATGAGTCGGTTTAGCTGTTTTTCCTGTCATTTATATTGTAAATATGCACTTTAACTTTTTGCTTTAGTACTATAATTAAATTTTTTTCCATATTTAAAAATAAATAAATCACAGGTTTGCGTAGTTAGCATAGCCTTTTTAATAATAATTTTAAAAATCCCTTTTTACAAGAATCTGGTCTTTTCATTTATCTTAAATTGTAAATATATCCATAGATATTTTTTAGCTTAATAATGTCAACCCCTACTGGCCACAAAAGTCTCCTCCAACAAACCCAATGTGGCCCATGGGCCACCAGTTGATCATCACAGTTGTAGCAGGTTTTTGTGACTCTGGGAATGTTTAATTTAGTGAATAAAGGTGTAAAAATTGCTCTTTTGATCGTAAACGTTGCAGATCCCTGCTCTAGACAAAAACTAAAATGCAGACTGTCTTCTACTTTAAACTTACTAAATGCTAATAATGTTTTATGACAGTAAATCCAATAAAATAAAACTTTAACTCTAATATGACTTCTGGCACATATTTGATGGTAAATGGAGCTTATTTATACAGCGCTTTCCAGCCCCCTGTGAGGAGCCCCAAAGCGCTTTACAATACCAGCCATCCACCCATTCATTCACACATTCATACACCGGTAGTGGTAGCCTGCCTTGCAAGGCGCCATCCAGACCTACCGGGAGCAACTCGGGGTTAAGTGTCAATTCTATGTCTATGTTTGCTGAAAGTACCAATAAATGATGATTTAGCTGCTAAAAAAGAGGTGATCGTTTCCATTTTTTGTGACAAAGTATCCGAACAACAAAGCTTAATGAACTTAACGTCTTTGTTTTAACGTTCTGTAGTGTTATTAAGGAGGAAGAGGTTTGTCATGAAGATGCTTACAGAACAAGTGTTTTCACAGAAGACATGTTTGATTCTGACCTGTTTGGGTGAAATCTATAATTGACTATATGAAACGTTAATTAGTTAAACATTAAGATTCTGTGGTGTTGCTTTTTCTTCTGACTCTGAAGTCATCAAATGTTTGAACGAGAAGAAAACGAGTGCACGTTATTTTAGAGTAAAATGTAATTTCAGGAAGAAAAGCACAAATAGTTTTTATACTTCTCATGAATCCTGATGCGAACCTGTGTGACGAGAGCTGAACTCTGTAGCCTGCTTGTGTTCAGGGAGCATCATGGCCATCACGCAGCTGTGGGCCGTGGACGTGTACGGCAGGGTGTACAGCCTGTCCACGGCTGGTCTGAGCTGGGTGCGCGCTGACGACATGCTGCTGGAGCTGAAGCGCGTCACTGCAGGCAAGGGGCGCTGCTGGGGCATCGGCTGTGACCACCACGTTTACCTGCACATAATACCCAGCGAGACCCCCATCCGCTACCGGGAGGAGACCTATGAAAACCAGGTGAGTCCAGGCCCCGCTCTCATCACAGTGACCAGGACTGTGCTGCCAACATAAAATAAATGTTTGTGTCTACGTCAGCGGTGGAACCCGGTGGACGGCTTCACTGACGTCCTGCTGCCCACAGACCGCTGGCCGTGGAGTGATGTGACGGGGATGAATCCGCAGCCGCTCCACAGCTTCCAGCTGCCCTCCAGAAGCTGGGAGTGGGAAGGAGACTGGTATGTGGATCAGACCTGTGGAGGAGAACCCAGCCAGACTGGGGTGAGTAAAACTCATGAAGCTTTTTTATTTTAATTTTAACCCTATTTCTAGCTTCCAACAAAGTTCAGTCAGGTCATCTGGACTTTTTCTGTGTGTGTGTACCGGTATGTGTTGAAACGTTTCGTCCTTCATCCAAAGGACTTCATCAGTCTGAGGAGCCACAACAAACTCAGTCCTGTAAGTGGCCTACCGGTACGCACATAGATGGCCAACCAGTTTGCTGGTGATAAGATGGTTTCTGGAGTGCGCCCTCTCCCCCATCGACTCCTCTGCAGCAGCCGTAGCCAAAGTGATATCACCTGGATTACTGAGCATGAACTTTGATGTTTTGAACCACTTTGGCTATGGCTGCCTCAGAGGAGTGAATAGGGGAGAGGGTGGACTCCAGAAACCATCTTATCACCAGTGAACTGGTTGGCCCACTATGTGAGTAAGCCACTTACGGGACTGAGTTTGTTGTGGCTCCTCAGACTGAAGAAGTCCTCACTCATTCAACACTTGCTCTTCTCAAGGGCGGACGTCTCCTCTCGGTCTCCGCTTTGCTTTTGCTTTGTCTTGTCTGTGAAACTGTCTGAGAGCCTCTCTTCTACAAAATCTTCCGAATCATAACTATGGACTTCAATTTTGGTCAGTTGGTCCCTCAACACAACTGATAACATTTCTTCAACAAGAAGACGGGCTGTAGCGAGCCGATTTGCCCTGTTGGCATGCACACAGCTGGATATCTCATCGACTTGGAAGACTGCTGTCATCTGTGGATCTTAAGGACACATATTTAATTGGACTTATGATAACTGGTTCTTGCTTTTTGGATTTGGCTGGTTCCTGGTCTATCAACACACAAGGAAGACGTCGGCAGCAGAGCTGGTCAGGCTGCCTGCCTTACATGATGGCTTGGTTCATGTCTTGAAAACCCAGACTTTTGGCTGAATGGATTACATCTTGGGGATTTTCTCAGGCACATTCCATTGGTACGGTCATTTTTAATTTGGAAATTTCGGAAGCAAGTGGACCGACACAGAATGAAGGTAGATGTCATTAAAGTTCTGCCTGTCTCCAAAACAATCATGTTCATCTGACATTCGGCTCCCCGACTGGCCTTGACAGGCCGTCTTATCTCACGCCTGCAGAAGTTTTGTAAACCCGACGCTCTCACCCTCCCAAACCTTCTTCTGAGGAATTCCACAGACTTTTCGGAGGAGCCCAGCTGAATAAACATTCTGTCATCATTTCAGGACTCTGGATTTGCCTCTGGCCGTCCTCCCCCCCCGAGTGTGCACAGATCTCTCCAGAGGGAACTACTGTATATGAACTGAGTGTTTTTATCTGAAATCTGCAGTGCCTCTGCGGGCTGGCTGCTCACCCCTCTGCGTAATGTCGGCATCATTATGTGCTTGTGTGCAAGATTTATTTTTCATTACCACATTTTTGACCTTCAAACAGAGGTCAAAAATGTGTTTGGAATTTTTTTTTGTCTCCAAACCCTATGTGTCATTTTTCACCACTTTTATTGTCTGTCCAACAGATCTCACTTGTAAATGAGTCTTCGAGGCTCAATGTGACTTATCTGTTTAAATAAAGGTTGAATGAAAAAGAATGAATGAAAAAGTCCTTTGGATGAAGAACAAAATGTCTGCAAACAAAAAAATAAAATAAACCATTCAGATGACCTGACTGAACTTTGTTGGATTTTTTTTTTCTTAACCAGGATTATTGAGCATGAACTTTGATGTTTCTAGCTTCCTTTCACATCTCCCATGATTAATTAACAAAATGTAAAATTTTCTGGTTATCCTCTTCCCCCACTGTTTAGGGCTGGGAATACGCTGTTGATTTCCCAGCCAACTTCTCCCCGGACAAGAAGTGGAACTCCTGCGTCCGTCGTAGACGCTGGATCCGTTACAGAAGATACACCGCACAGGGCACTTGGGCGAAGGTTCGCAGAGTCTCATTTTATCCTGTATCCCTGTAAGACGCAGCATGTTGCATCATCATACACAGTCCATGTAGAACGTGTGAGTCCAGCTCCGACTGCTCTCTGCAGATCCCTTTGGACAATCCCAGGAAGCCCCCGCTGCCGCTCAGTGACATCAGCTGTGGCGGCTGGGAGATGAGCGACCAGTCCGGGCGGTATCCGTACCTCTGGGGCGTGTCCCAACAAGGACAGGTCAGTCAGCAGTTTGTGCCTTTTGTGAACCTCTCCCCTGTTTTTTTATTTTTTCTCTTTTTTCCTCAACTTCACACAAAGTTGAATAAATCAATCAATCAAATAAAACCCAATGAATTGATAACTCCTGAGGTTTTTCTAAGGCACTGTAAACTGTGTAGTGGTCTACCTTTGGTTCACACTACGGTAGTATGACTGTTTATTTTCTGCAGCTTTGTGTCTCAGTCACACACACAGATCATTTTATGAAATAAAATTCTCTCCAGCTTGCTCTGCAGTACACAGTTTTAGCCACAAGAGGGCAGCGTAACTCCATTAAAAGCCTTTAGTCAAAGTTTTTTTTTTTTGACTGAATATTCTTGATCCATCAGTTAAAGTTACTATATTTTAATAATCCACTGTTCCAAAACCATTGCTCACATATACAGTTTTTAGACAAAGAGTGTTGTACGTACACATCTACATGATCTGTTTACATGATTGCTGCCATGCAGGTGTGGTTCAGGGAGGGTATCCACCCTCGTGTCCCTGAGGGAACCAGCTGGGAGGAGGTGGAGTTGCCCAAAGAGGTAGCTCAGTTATCAGCCGGCCCCGGAGACCTCCTGTGGGCTTTACTGTGGGATGGTAACCTGCTGGTTCGTACTGGACTCAGCCTGGACAGCCCAATTGGTCAGCACTTCCTGTGGCGCCTGTTTATTCACAACTCATTCTTTCATTTTGTTCATTTTCCTTCAATCCCAGGATTGTTACATTGACATTTTGAATCAAAAATCATCTTGTTGCTTTTTAACTGAGGCTTCAGAGCTGTTTTAATACTGGGATGAGTTGTATTTCTTGTCCTAACGTAGTACGAGAAGTGCCAACAGTGGTGTCTAGAAATACTTTTTAATTAATTAATTAAGTCCCAGAAAATTATAAATTTCAAATGTTGCTGTGTAGCTTTAATTAAAGCTACTTTGAGATTTTTTTATTAATGAAAAGTGCGTTAAAAATTAAATTCATTATTATTACGGTATTAAAGCTGTTGAAGTGAGATTTTCTCTTGTAGGGCAGGTTATTTGACAAAACACTCCCAACAGCTTGTTGAAGACATTAATCAGTTCTCCCTTTGGTAGGCACCTCCTGGGTGGAGGTGGAATCACCCTCCAAGGAAGTCGAAGCTCTTCATGTGTCTGTTGGAGTCAGCGTGGTCTGGGTGGTCACTAAGGACTACAAGGTGAGCCAGAACTGCTCCCAGATGTGTAACGCTCTGAACAAATGCAGCTGTTTTTTGATTTTATCATGTCCTGGACGACTGAGAATCTTCACCAGCAAACTGCAGCTCTATTACACCGTGTATGTGTACCTGAACGTTTGTGTGTCCAGGTGTGGTTCAGGCGCGGCGTGAACTCCCACAACCCCTGTGGCTCTGGCTGGATCGGTGTCGGAGGAGAAATGATGGTGGTGGATGTAGGACTCAACGACCAGGTTAAGAGATTTAGATGAAAACGTTTATCAAAAATGTTTCAGCTGCTGTCGTTCTGTTCCTATAAAGCAGCAGTTCAGATCTTTTGAAGTGGGGTTCTGTAGAAAAGACAATCATTATCTTACCTGTGTTAGATGACTTTAAACAGCCTTACTTTGAATTTCTTTTTAATCTGACCGCATGAAGGAGCTAACGGCTGAGGCCAACACCAAAGTGGATTGCTGCCATCTTAAACCAACTCATAAATTTCATGTTGGTTTATTCTAACACTATTTTATAAACTTTTACAGCACTCTGTTTTACATTACACAGTTGTGTACATAGAGTTGTGTATTTGCTAGCAAAAATAGCATGCAGCCCGTAGCTCTTCTAGCAAGAATATCATAACGTTTCTGTAAGAGTAACAGGATAATGTGGAAGTGATTTAAATTCTGTAGTTTATAAGTAGAGTTTGTATAGACTGCTATGAAATCTTTGAGACCGGAGTTGTTTTAAGGTAGCAGCAGCTTTAGTGTTAGCTCTACTCAGACTAGCTTGTTGCATATCGATCTGGTTGGAATTAAACTATTTCTCTAAACTGAGGTCATTCAAAGAACTATCTGCATCAGGTAAGATATTAATTGTTCATAAATGTTTTGCAGAGCCCCGCTTTAAAGATCTGAACTAAGTATAACTAGATTTTAGATAATTCATAGTAATTTGCAATGAGAACACACATTGTTTTATTTGTTGGGAAAATTATTATTATTTTTAAATATATTTTAAATTATTTTATTTTTTCTTTGGTTCATTTAAACTTTTCCGTGATAGGAAAGTTTTCTTCAGGCTTTTTTCTGGATCTGGTTTCAGGACAGGCCAGATCAGGGGGTAGAAATCTTTGCTCTCACTGCTGAAGACTTTGCTTACACTGCAAACCCCTACATCTCACACCTCCTCCTCCCCCTGGTGTCTCTCACTCGTCTCCCCCTCCTACCCCCTCAGCCCTTCTACCTCCAGCCTCTGGTCGGGCCCAGCGGCAGCTCTGTAACACGAGTAAAGCCAGCCGCTCCAGCCGCTCCAGCCAATGTCCCTGCAGTCGCGTCTTGGTCCCGGCCTTATATATATCCCCGGCCTGGATTCCCTCTGGCCTGACAGATGGGAGACTCCCTAATTAGAAGCTGGCCAAGCCGTCGTCATCGATCCCGTCGTATC